>LR751495.1:50465-125019 GCA_902729485.2 Mus minutoides
TTTCTAGATCCTTGAAGAATTGAGTTGGAATTTTGATGGGGATTGCATTGAATCTGTAGATAGCTTTTGGCAAGATAGCCATTTTTACTATATTGATTCTGCCAATCCATGAGCATGGGAGATCCTTCCATCTTCTGAGATCTTCCTCAATTTCTTTCTTCAGAGACTTGAAGTTCTTGTCATACAAATCTTTCACTGATGGAGGCCCTTTTTGAGGCAATTAAATTTCAACAAAATAAACTTCTGTTGTTTAAGCCAGTCTCCTCCTCCTCCTCCTCCTCTTCCTCCTCTTCCTCCTCTTCTTTTTCTTCTCTTTCTTCTTCTTCTTCTTCTTCTTCTTCTTCTTCTTCTTCTTCTTCTTCTTCTTCTTCTTCTTCTTCTTCTTCTTCTTCTTCTTCATCTTCTTCTTCCTCCTCCTCCTCCCCCTCCTCCTCCCCTCTTCCTCCTCTTCCTCCTCTTTTTCTTCTACTCCTCCTTCTTCTCCTCCTCCTTCTTCTTTCTTCTCTTCTTCTTCCTCCTCCGCTTCTTTAATACCTGTGTGTGTTTATAATCCAGAGGTTGTTGACATTATTGCCATGAAATATCTCTGTAGTCACTTTCCACAATATTTTGAGTCTCTTAAAGAACCCGAAGGTGATTGTAATTCCAGGTCAAGAATCAATTTGTTTCAGATTTCCTGGTAATTAGATTACAAGTGTGTACCATGACCTCCAGATGTGTATGTAAGAGCTGAGGATACAACTTGGGTCACATTACTACAGAGGAAGCATCTCACAAAGTAAATTATCTCCTCATCTCATGTTCTATTTTTGTTTGCATTTTAATGATACCCTTACCTGGTTAATATAGGAAACCACCTAACATTGTTTCCCAGTTTATTAGGAAAGGCTGATATGATGTCCGTCTCTCTAATTATCCTTGTATGAGATGAAAGTAATTGAAATACAATATTTTAAATAACTTAACATTAAAAAGAAATAGAGTATTAAGCTCAATATATTGATATAGGCTTTCCATAATCCCAAGATGCAGAAGTTTGATCATTCCCAGAAGAGAGGTTTCATTTGGACTTTGATATAGTTTTGAAGTCTACAGCATGCCATATACATTCCAGGGTCTCATTGTTCACATTGTAAGTGTGTATGTGTGTGTGTGTATGTGTGTGTGTGTTTGTGTGTGTGAGTGAGTGTGTGTGTGTGCACATGCACGCATATATGTGTGTGTATGCATTTGTATGTACATGTGTGTGCGCTTTCTCAACAAAGCTCATTCAGTTGAGAGTCTAATGGACAAGAACAGTTTCTCACAGTTCTCCAGTCTGGCAAATTCAAGGTGGAGGTCTTGCAGAAGGCTATATATGAGAGCAACCTGTGTCTGGGTCATAGATGGCAGCTTTTGCCAAGCTCTTCTTTCGATAATCAAGGTCAAGAGAGCTCCTTTGGGTCTTTTCCATAAAGGCATTAGTAATTTTCATAGAGAATTCACACTCCTTGACTTAACCTTTTAATATATTTAAAAGAATGGATAAATCTGTAGACTGTAATATTGAAGGAATTAAGTGAGACACAGAAGTACATGTATTGTGCTTTCTCTTATTTGCTGATTCTGAATTTTATACAGACATATACAATAACATATGTGTATATGCCTTGCAAGTATGAAGAAAACTCTCTAAGATGGTAGAGATGGTGAATGGGAAAGTAAAAGGGTCGAGGATGGCCAAGGTATATCATATACTTATGTGAAAATATCATTATAAGTCTGAGAATTAAGTGCAATTAAAATATAACAGTAACACACTTAATGCGAGTAAAAATATTGAAAGAAATGAAAACAAGAATGTAACAAGTAACTATCAGCAGGAATTCACTGGGACTGCTGGGGAAACAGCTTTGCAGTACTAGATTGAAGGAATAATTTCTAGCTCACATCCTATTGTCATCACTGACATATCACATGAAACATCAGTTCTTTGTTCACCATGGGAGCTGTGCACTATAAAGTTGATTTCATTTCGTCCACTAAACAGTGCGGAATTTACTAGCTCCTCCCTTCATTATTTTCTTGACTTTAGTTGCAATTGCTTCCCATGGACTCACTAGCTATCAATCATAAACCAGCTCATTATTGGTGAAGAGGTGAGATAGGTTAACAGGGGATTTGCTTATAAATTGAGAAGAGATAAATCTGGACTCCCTCAAGGGTAGCAATATATTTACAGATTGTAGGCAGTAGCCTTTTCCAAGAGGCACTTTATAGGAAGGTAAAGTCTTCAAGACCTTGGTGTTTATGAGCTATGAAGCTGGTGTATCTGTAGAATTGTAAAGTACACTAATAAAATAAAATTGGAGCTCGCCTTATATTTGACTGTGTAACCACCTGGAGCCCTTGTATGGGTCGTATAGAGGCTCTATAAAGCAACTTTACAGCTGAAATAGAATTCTTTAGGTGTGGGAATAGGAGACTTGCTACTTTTCATTTAAAGATCTACAAGCTTCACAGATAATAACTAAGAGAAGGTATAAATGATGTAATTATAGTATGATCTAAAAAAAATCTTAGAGGAAATAGCAGGAATATTTTTCAAGTCATTTTACTATGTGAAGGTTACTGAATGGCCAGAGATAATTTCCATCCCATACACTGACCTGCAATCACTGTTGAGTTAAATATATGTGAAATTAGTTTCTTCACAAATATGACTATTTATGGAGTAAAGGAAACAAAGGAAAGGCCTTCAATCTAGCTTCTTTGTAATTGTTTTGTTACACTGGAATTTCAAAAATGTTGTATATTAAAACAAAACAAGTTTGCCATATAAATACAGTATTAGTATTTCAGAGAAATATTCAAATCTCTCTCTCTCTCTTTCTCTCTCTCTCTCTCTCTCTCTCTCTCTCTCTCTCTCTCTCTCTCCCTCTCTCTCTCTTGGTTTTTTTTGAGACAGCATTTCTCTGTATAGCCCTGGCTGTCCTTTGTAGAACAGGCTGGCCTTGAACTCAGAAATCTGCCTGCCTCTGCCTCCCGAGTGCTGGGATTAAAGTTGTGCGCCACCACCGCCCGGCAAATATGTCTATTTTTAAACCAAATAATAGACATAGAAACCAGGTAGAGTAACCCAAGACTGTAGTCTCTGCACAGTGCGAGGCTGAGACAGGAAAGCTACCCTGATTTTAGGGCCAGTCTGGTCTATAGTGTGAGTCTCTAACATACAAAAGCATAAACCAAACCAAATGTCTATCCTAACAAAACCTCTGAATATTATTTACTAACAATAGTTCAGAATTTTAAAAGTTGCCTGGATTGAAGTTTGAACAAAATAAGTCATTTTAATTCCTTCTTTGTCAGCTTTTTGGATAACTTGATAGATTTCTCTTCCATTCTAAGGCATTCAAACAAATAAAACATCTGGTAGAATATTGAGGATTTTAGTTGATGAATCTTTACACAGATGTGCACTGCATCATAGCCCCTGGCTGTCCTTTTCTTCCACACTTTTATGAGATGATCTGTTAATTCATACAGAGGATGCCAACATTGCCCACGTTGCATATCCACTAAACTCTCTACTTGAGAGACCAGATCTGCTCCTAGGGAAACCTGTTTCACTCACTGGCTTCACATCCATGTGCTTCTTCATCTTCCAACTGTCAAGTCCAAAGAATGATGTCCTTAACCTGGCCTTTTCATTCCTTCCAGCATTTAACTATCCTGTTGGCCCATCTTGACTTCGCTGTCATGACATTTTTCCCAGGCTCCTTTCCCAACCTACTTTACAAAATCCTTCCCACACAAATGGTAGAAAGATCATTATAAAACCTGGGAAAGAATATGCCTTTCCTCTGTGTAAATCTTTCCAGGTAGTCCTCATTAGAAACAATGACCTGGTTTTTACTATTTGAATCTATCCCCTACTTCTTGCCTGCATCCTTCAATAAAACCATTTTGGTTTTCCTGCTCTGCTCTGTCAGAGTCCACTGGTTACAAGATTTTCTCACTACCTGAATTGGATACCTGAAGATATCCAATTGTTAAAATCTTTATTCCAGGGTCAACTGTTATTTTAATATGGCTGACTACAAAAAAATAATTACAATAAATTTTCATGTCTGGTCTCTTGTTGTCTTTTATTTTTATGACTTTAACACTTCCATTGTACTTACATAATTTAGAATTCATTGTGTTACATAATCATTCCATTTTGCATTTATTGCAATGTAAGGTTCCTAAAAGCACAGATATCTGTCTGTTTGTCTGTCTGCCTGCTTGTCATTCTATTTATCTTTCCATCTTTCTTTCACACATAAATACACCTTTCTTTTTCTTCCTTTCTTCTCCTTTCTTTTCTTTCTAACTTCCTTATTACTCTCTCCCTCATGTTTTTTCCCCTTTACGTGTTACATATGTGGACATCTTAAAACTGAATTCTTCACATATTTAAAGTTTATCATCTATTTATTCTATGATGATGTAATACTGAGGTTGTTTAGATCTATGAGCTATTTCCCAAAACATTGTTGTTCTCTCATATGCCTTATACTAAGCAGAATCAAGCCTCCAAATAACAAATGGGTCTAGAAAAAAATGTTTTTAAACTGGAATTTGAAGGATGTTCTTAAATATTGTTTTTCAAATGACCTCATAAGAATATAAAAAAATAAATGATCATCACACAGTGTTTATGCCACATTGTCATCAAACCATAATCATCACACAGTGGCTATCATTCAGTGGTCATCACAAAGTGACCATCATACAGTAATGATTATACCAAAATAATTTTATTGAAGATTCTAGGTAAGAGGCAGGGATAGAGTCAAAGCAGTAAAGACAGACCAGGTCATTGCTTCTAATGATGAGGACTACCTGGAAATATTTACACAGAGGAAAGGCATGTCCTTTATCAAGCTTTATAATTATCCTTTTACCAACTGTGTGGAAAGGATCTTTTGAGAGAAGGTCAAGGAAGCGGCCTGGGGAAAATGTCATGTCAGCAAAAGCAAGATGAGCTAACGCTTTATTTTATTTAGTATTTTCCATTCTACTTGCTATTAGAGCTACTGTTCATTAGTAGTCTAGAAAACACCTTCTTTTTAGAACAGCTCAGGTATTATTTTTCTTTCATTGTGTTACAGTTAAGTGTCTCTATTTCCTTTACTGGTTTGTTGGTTTCCAGTTCAAAATGGCTTCCTATGCATATGTGTCTCATCCTCCCTTCTCCTCAAATTTATATCAGTTTGATATGTTTTAAATACCTTTGGCTGGATGGCATATGACATTGGCTTTAACAATGTTCCTTGTTTCCCCCAAAATAAAACAATTATAAGATGAATACAATTTAAAAGCTAATTTTCTTTCATTTCTTCATGACATGTGGTGAATTGAGTTATCACCACAAGGAGCTGGGGACTAAGATGGAGCATTTTGCCCACTACAAACTTGGCCTTGTCATTATCACTACAGAGTAGAAAGAAAATTAAGCATTTCCTTGTTTTTCGATTTAAGTGAAAATCATGTAGATTGGGAAATATCCAATTTGCATGTATTGTTTAAAAAGTATTGCTTGATATTGAATCTATATAATGTATCCATAGAATATCAACCAATTGTGTACAGGGCTTGCAATAGAATGCCAAGGTGATGCTAAATTTCTCAGTGCTTCTCTGCCTTTCCTGTCTTTCCATCATCTATCAGTATGTCACAGGGAAAGGAAGGAAGGAAGGAAGGAAGGAAGGAAGGAAGGAAGGAAGGAAGGAAGGAAGGAAGGAAGGAAGGAAGGAAGGAAGAAGGGAGGGAGGGAGGGAGGGAGGGAGAAATGGAAGAAGAAATGAAGGAAGAAAGGAAGAATGAATGAAGAGTTTTGTAAGCATTACTATGAAAAATCACTCCACTGGAAATTTGTGAAGAACTTGATAATTTCTAATTATTGATTTTTAATGAAACTCTCAGTGTTTATTTTTGAAGACACTCTTATGAATAAAATATCCAGTGTTCATTTTGAATTAAATAATACTTAGTGTTGTAAAACCTGCAGACTGTGTGTTTTGGTTGGCAGATACCTTTTGACTGGTATTTAATCTTATCCAGTTAACATTGATTGAGCCTGTCTACAGACCAAGAGAAAACTAAGAAAACTCTGAGAGAAGGAGCAATATGCTGTTCTCCTGACGATGGTTCTTCCTCTTCTAAGTTTTACGTAGCTTTCTCTGAAGAGTTTAAAATCCTGGCCCAATTTTATTTGGAAACCATTTACATTCTATCCTGTCTGTTATGTTGCCAAACATCTGGTCCAAAATGTGGGAAACAAAATTGCTCATTCCGAGTTTCTGTTAAATCCAGATGATCAGCGCATTACAAATCAAATATCCAAATAAAATGTAAAGCACCCAGACATACAACTGGCAGTTTTCTAGACGTTGTTGTATTAGAAAGAAATGATTTCATGTGTCAACTGGATTGGAAAACTAGATGCCCAGATATTTTTCTGAAAGTATTTCTGTTTATATTTGTGAGGCATTTTGCAGAAAATCAAGAACTGAATCTAAACAGTTCTGAACAAAATGTATTGTACTTCCTTACATGGGTGCACCATACATGACCAGTGGAGAATCTAATAAGAATAGAGCTAAGTAAGAATGAAATCTGTGGCATATTGACAATCTGCGTGGGGGACCACTGATGTCTGCCTGCCTCACTTGGACTCCTATGAGATAGTAGGCTAATAGTCCTGTTGTTTCTTCAGTTCTCCCTGCTGGAATAGAACTATGTCAGTGACTCAGGTCCCCACATCAGAGCAATAGCATTTCTTGACTACTGTGAGTGTAACCTTAGGGTAGCCTAGGTTCCCTTCTACAGATGCTCAATTCTGAAGTCATAGCTTCTGATTTACTGAGTAATGCTAACCTTATAAAGAAAGGAGAAACATAGGAGGCAACTCTATATTTTAGAAGAAATCTGTACATCTGCACATTCAGGGACATTCATGCTCTATTCAGCAAGTTATAGTCCACTCAGTAAATATGATCACCGTGTTTCATGTTGTAATTCTTTCACAAGAAAGAGAAAGTAAGGATGAAGACTGTTGAGTAACTAATTTAAAATCTGTTTCTGATATATAAAGTTTTGAGTGCATATTGCCTTATATTTAGAAAAGAATTGGGAGTCATTTTTTTTTCCTTGGCCCAGGATCAGAGAAGTGAGTTCAAGTCATAATACCAGTGTAAAGGGCTTTGGCACATTTACTACCAGTGATAAGCCAGCAGCATGAATTGCTAAGCTCAGTACAACTTTCCATGTTACATACTTTGTTGCACTTCTAGGCAAAAGTAGGAAAAACTCCAATATTTTCAGGGTTGACTTAATGAATAGATCACTGAATGCATGAGTTAATGAACAAATCAATAAATGGAAGGTGGGATAGATCTTTTTCAAATCACAGGTAAACTTCCTTAACTCAGTAGCTATTGGTGACTTGCTAATTAATGACTTCATTAATGCACTGATTGTAAAAGCCATCACCATTTATGGTTTCTCAGGTCAAACAAGCTGTACTCAGTTACATATTCTTAAAACACATATAGCTCTTTAACTTGGTGATCTTATTTTTCTATTTTCCCTTGTTTCCTGTCTTTTCAGGATTAAAATGACAGTAGCTGAAATACCCAACAGAGGGGAGATAGAACCTGAAGAAACCACCTCTAGTAGATAGACATGTCCACAATTGGCAGGATGGCAGGATGGGGTCACCTACCCATCTAAATTTTTTTAAAGTTTTTTTTTTTTTTTTAGTCCAGATGTTATCTCCCTCTCTGTCTGTCCTCTGACTGTTTCTCATCCCATACCTATCCTCTCCTGTCTCTAAGAGTATATACCCACAACCTACCCCAAAACCACTCACTGGGGCCAGACCAGGCAGTCCTCTGCTATATATGTGTTGGGGACCTCATATTAGGGGTATATGCTGTGGGTGGTGGCTCAGTGTCTGAGAGATGTTGGGGGTTGAGGTTAGTTGAGACTGCTGGTCTTTCTATGGGGTTGCTCTACTCCTCAGCTTCTTCCAGCCTTTTCCTAATTCATCCACAGGGGTCACTGACTTCAGCCCATTGCTTTGATATCAGCATCTGCATCTGACTCATTCAGCTGCTTGTGGGGCCTTTCGGAGGGCAGCTATGCTAGGCTGCTGTCTGTAACATCATAACATCTGTAATAGTGTCAAGCCGTGGAACTTCCCCTTGAGCTGGATTCCAATTTGGGCCTGTCACTGAACCTCCTTTTCCTCAGGCTCTTCTCCATGTTTGTCCCTGCAGTTCTTTCAGACAGAAACAATTCTGAGTGTGAGTTTTTTGACTGTGAGATGGCAACTCCATCCCACCACTTGAACCCTTGTCTTTCTACGAGAGGTGGACTCTTTACAATTTCCTTCTCCCAACTATAAGGAGTTTCATCTAAAGTCCCTTTCTTTGACAGTCACTTACCTCTCAGGTCTCTGGTACTTTCTATAGGGTCCCCCCAACTTCCTACATCCTGAGGTTGCCTGTTTCCTACTTGACCGCAGGGCACTTAATACCTGATCATGTTCCCCATTGCCCTCCCTGTCCCCTCTGCCACCCAGGTTCCTCCCTCCCTCTGCCTCCAATGATTGCTTTTTTTTTTCTTCCTAAGTAGGGTTGAGGCATCTTCACTTGGGCTTTCCAGCTTGTTAGTCTTCTTGAGAAAACGATTCTCCTCTTTTGGAACATAATTTGGATGCTTCATTTAAACATTACTTCCAACACATAGGCTATGGATTCTGCTCCTGAAAAATTTCCAGGAAAAATGAAAGCACGTGAGCCTGCAGCTCATTTGACACTAATCTGTGTTTAAGGGATCGCTGTAGCAGGAGAAAACTAATAATGACTCAAATTCCCCATAAGTGATAGAAAAACAATTGCAGACAATTTATATACTGGAAGGATATCCAGTATAAAAGGATTCAAACACAATGGGCAAATCACCAAAGAATCCTTTCAAGTAAAAGAACACACAGGAAAACAATAATGTCTTGTGCATGTTTCCATTTTCATTAAATCCAAGAAAATGAACTGTTGTCTATAAAGACTCCACAGAGATCAGTGATATTCCTAAAGAGGAGGAGAAGGTACAAGAGGAAGAAGGGGAGATTGATATGTATCCTGGGATGTGAAGAACTTTATAAAAAGTTCATTTATCATGCTGCATAGATGATTTTCATGCACAACTTTAATCACATATGCAAATAAAAACAACACAATATGAATTATGTTTGAATTATGTACTTTAAACATAGACATTTATTTCATATCAATTATGTTTCAATAAAGCTACTTAAATTAAAAAGCAAGTAAAGATTAATAATATATTTTGTATGTTTATTTCAATACAGAAAATGAGAGGTATGTATTACAAGAATATTTTATTGTTAGATATAGAAAATATTGTTATGAATCTTTTATTTTTAAAGATATATTTAATTTTTATTTAGGAGTTTCTCTCTGCCTCTCCCTCTCCCTCTCTGATTGTTTCTGTGTCTGTCTGTCTGCCTGTCTGTCTGTCTTGTCTAACTGCCTAGCCTATGTCTTTCTCTGTCTCTCTGTCTCTCTCTCTCTATCTTTATCTCTATATATCTCCATCTCTGTGTGTTTTCTGATTTGTAGTATCTGTATGGACTAGAAGAGAGCATTAGTTCCCCATTAGTTGGAGGTACTGCTGTTGTGAGCCCTTCAACAAGCATGCTTGAAATGGTACCAGGATCTTTTGAAAAAGCAGAAATTGCTCTTAACCACTGAGACATCCTTCCAGTATTCAAGTTAATTTCCAAATGTTCCTTTCAATGTTTTATAAGTGAGTGTTTGTTGGTATTTTTAATAACAAAACCATGAAGAATATATGATTGAGGCTTTAAAACATCGGTGGCAATATTTACTCTGATTTCCTTTCAATGTATTCTCAAGGTAATAATTAAATCAATACTCTTAAAAAACAAGTTTTGTCATTGTGAATTACAGCAAAACAAGATTAACTTCTAAGATGTCTTGAAATAGAAGGTGCTCTTTACTTCTAATTCTACTTTTGTTTTGAATAGAAAGGAAGGTGTACCCCAGTTTTGTCAAGGATATATTTGAGGTATGTTAGTCCTTTTATTTCATGATAGTTTTTCATTTAGTAATAATAAACTCTAGTACAGGGAGAATGGCAAATAGAGAAGCCATACTTTAAACTGTTGCAAGATGCACATCTTACCAGTGATCTCTAAAGTCTCTGTAATTCAGATGTGAAATTTGTAAATCTAGTCTATACAGGTTGAATGTCTCTGCCTAGAACCATAGGAAAACACTTTAGTTTATTATTTACCATGTGTGTTTCTGTGTGTGTTTGTCTGTCTGTCTGTCTGTCTGTCTGTCTCTGTGTGTGTGTGTTTTGAAATGTAGAATGGTGTATGCAAATGATGCTTTTTTTTTTTAGTTAATTGTCAGGCATTATATTCACTTTGATCATGGTTTCAGCAGAACACTGGAGCCAACTATTCCCACACTAATTTTCCTCTTGTAATATATAGGCTAGTAACAGACCTAAAATCATGATTTGGTAAGGTATTTAGAATAAATTGTTCTGTCATGCTTGAATTTTGATAGAAAGATGATGAGTATAATGATTAGTAACTATAGACTCCTTAAAATGAAGCTGAATCAAAAGGATGGACCAACCAGTGACGGCGGCTGCCAGGGATCCCTCCCATAATCAGCCACCAAAATAAACACTACAGCATATGCCAGCAAGATAATGCTGAAAGGGACCTGATATAGCTGTCTTGTGGGAGGCTATACCAGTGCCTGGTAAACACAGAAGTGGATGCTCACAGTCAGCTATTAGTTGGANACAGGACTCCCAAGGTAGGAGCTAGAGAAAGTACCCAAGGAGCTGAAGGGGTCTTCAACCCTCTAGGTGGAAGAATAACATGAACTAACTAGTTCCCCCTGCGCTCATGTCTCTAGCTGCATATATGGAAGAAGATGGCCGAGTTGGCCATCATTGGGAGGAGAGGCCCCTTGGTCATACAGACTCTATATGCCCCAGTTCAGGGGAACGCCAGGGCCATTACGTGGGAGGGGGTGGGTAGGGGAGCAGGGCGGGGACGCGGTAGGGTAAGGGAAAATTTCTGGATAACATGTGAAATGTAAATGAAGAAAATATCTAATAGAGAGGAAAAAATAGTCTCTTGCTTCATTTTCCCTTTCTCTCTCTCTCTCTCTCTCTCTCTCTCTCTCTCTCTCTCTCTGCCTCCCTAATATGTGATTTTTTTTAATTTTCTCTCACTCCCCCTTCCTCCTTCTCCCAATATTCTCCCTCCAACCTCCCTTTTCTTTACAAAATGTCTTTAATTTTTTCAGACAATGTATTTTAATCATGGTTTTGCTTCTCCTTTAATTCCTCCCTGATTCTCTCCATCTCCTAACTTACCATACTTTATGCCCCTCTCTCTCAAATAAAAAAATTAAATAAAAATTAAAACCAACAAACAAGAAACTGGTAAAACAAAGAAGCAAACAAACAAAATAAACAGTGTAAAACAAAATTCTCAAAAACAAACTGAAAAAAATGAACACAGACTTCTTTTTGTGTGGCCAAGTGTTTCTGGGTATGGGGCCTTTCTTCTCCGGAAGAAATCAATTGCAAATAGCTTTTACCTTAGGGTGAGACCTTATGTTCCCTTCCCCCTCTCAGCATTAGGATGTCATCTGGCTTGAATGTGTCCAGGTCATAGCATGCCATCACAGTCCTTGAGTTAATGTGCACATCTGTCCTGTTCTGTGCGGATAACAGTGTTTCCTTGGAGTCATCTATTACTTCTGCCTCTTATGCTCTTTCTGCATTCTATTCTGTATAGATCCCCAAGCTCTGGGGAAGGGGGGATTGTTAGAGACATCCTGTTTAAGGCTGAGTATCTTGTTCTCTGCATACTGTCCAGTTACATGTCTCTCTGTGTTGATATTCCATCAACACAAGGAGAGTCTGTACTCTTCAACCTTCTTTTATTTATACAAATATAAAATTTTGAGAATTATCAGATGGTTTATCTATGTGTTTTATTTCGCCTGCTTTCACGAAATCTCTCCAGTGAACTTGCATTTTAACATGGAACTAAAAATTTATACATGGCAAATATAACCGAAATTCTTAACACTTACAATATAAAGAGTTTAACAGACTTTTTTGTACCAACTTATTTTTTATTCCTTAACATTATAGCCTCAACTTTCTTTAAGAAGATATTTTAAAAGTTGAATTGAATTTTATGCATGAATATGCTTTAATACTAGAACATTATGCTAATTAGTTTAAAACTTTTAAAAAACATTTTACTTTTATTTTATATAAGTTGTGTTATAATGAGTGTTGATTTTTTGAGATTATAATATAGTTACATAATTTCTCATTTTAATTTCTTGCATCCTGCAGGTATCCCAGAATTTGTACTCACATCCAAAATGTAGCAGGTATAAGCTATCAATGAAAAAGAAAACATGATTGTATTTGGGCCTGGGTTACATCACCACTCAATATGAATCTTTTGGGTTCAATCCATTTGACTGCAAAGCTTGTGATTTCATTATTCTTTACAGCTGAATAGTTCTCATACTTTAGAGGTACCTATTTTATTACCTATTCATAAGCTGAAGGACATTTCCTAACTATAACTTGGTGAGCAACCATGTGTAAGGTAGAATATCAAGTCCCTTGGTTACATGCCAAGAGGTAGTATACTTGGATAATATGTGAGATTTATTTTTAGTTTTTGCAGCACTTTCCACACTGAACACTGATTTCTTAATAGATCTGGCTTTGTTTTGTTCCTTTTAGTTAGTTTGTTTTGTTGGTTGGTGTTTTTCCTCGGATTTACTTTTGCTATCCTGGATTTTTATGGTTCATATAAAGTTTAGGATAGTGTTTTCTTATTTCACTGAAGAAGGAAATGAGTGGTGGTTGACTGCAATTGCACTGAATTTTTTTTTGTTGTTTGTTTGTTTTTTTGAAACAGGGTTTCTCTGTGTAGCCCTGGCTGTCCCGGAACTCACTCTGTAGACTAGGCTGGCCTCAAACTCAGAAATCTGCCTGCCTCTGCCTCCTGATTACTGGGATTAAAGGCATGTGCCACCACGCCCAGCAATTGCACTTATTTGCAAGTGGTTTCTGGTAGAATGGCAATTTACACAATATTAATTCGACTGACCAATGGGTATGGAATTTCCTTTCCATTTCCTAAAGGATACTTCTTTATTCAAGGGTTTAATGGTTTCATCTTAGAGGTCCTTCATCTTCTTGATTAGAATTATTACTTGATATTGTATTTTCTTGGGTGATATTATCAACTCGAATGTGCTCATGGTCTCTTTCTCTTTATTGTTGTTGCTGATGTAGTAAAGTTATTGATTGGTGCAAGTTGATTCTGTATCCTCCCAGATAACTGAAATTATTTATTGTTTCTAGATTTATTTTGATAGAATTTGGATCATATGTGAGAATATGTACATTATCATATAATATACGAATAAGGATAGTTTGATTTTTTTTTCTTTTAGTATCTTGTTATTTTTCCCCTCTCACCTTATTGCTATAACTGGAGCATTTGGTGCAATATTGTAAAGTAGTGGGACTCAAAGACACTTCTGACATTAGTGGGATTGCTTGAAGTTTTGCTCTGTTTAGAAGGGTGCTGTCAGTGGGCTTCTCATATATAGTTTTTATTATGTTGAAATATGTTCTCTCCAGTCCTAGTCTATCTAAAAACTTTATCATAAAGGAATGTTGGATTTTTTTAAAAGATTTTTCTACACCTATGAGATGAGCATTTTGTTTTTAAGCCATTCATGAGTTTTCTTACATTTATTGACTTGTTGAAATGGAACCATTACTGAATCTCTGGGGTAAAGAAACTCAGACATGGGTGGACAGTCTTTTTTTTTTTTTTTTAATTATTTTTAATCTTATTTTTACAGTCCAGTCATTATCCCCCTCCTAGCCCTCCCTTTGACAGTTCCTTAGTTCCTCATCCTATTCCTCCTCTATCTCCAAGAGGATGCCCCCACCCCCAACACTACCAGGCTTCCCAACTCCCTGGTGCCTCAAGTCTCTAGAGGGTTATGTGCATCTTCTCTCACTGAGGCCAGACCAGGCAGTCCTTGTGTCAGCTAGTGTATGCTGCCTGAGTGGTGGCTCAGTGTCTGAGAGATCTTGGGGGTCTAGGTTAAGACTACTGGTCTTCCTATGGGGTCTCCCTTCTCCTCACTTTCTTCCACCCTTTCCCTAATTCAATCACAGGGGTCCCCAGCTTTTGTTCATTGGTTGGATGTAAGTATCTGCATCTTATTTTTTCAGTTGCTTGTTTGGTCTCTCAGAGAACAGCCATGCTAGGCTTCTGTCTGTAAGCACACCATAGCATCAGTAATAGTGTCAGGCCTTGGAGCCTTCTCTTAAGCTGGATCCCAATTTGGGCCTGTCACTGGACCTCCTTTCCATTTTTGTCCCTGGAGTTTTTTTTTTTTTTTTTTTTTTTTTTTTTTTTTTTTTTTTTTTTTTTTTTTTTTTTTTTTTTTTTTTTTTTTTTTTTTTTTTTTTTTTTTTTTTTTTTTTTTTTTTTTTTTTTTTTTTTTTTTTTTTTTTTTTTTTTTTTTTTGACAGGAACAATTCTGGGTCAGAGATTTTGACTATGGGATGGCAACCAGCATCTCTCCAACTGATGCCCGGTCTTTATACTTGAAGTGGACTCTATGAGTTCCCTCTCCACACTATTGGACATTTCATCTAAGCTCACTCACTCCCTCTAAGTTCTCAGATCCTTTCACCTAACAAGTCTCTGGTACATTCGAGAGGGTCCCCTTACCTCCTACCTCCTGAGGTTGCCTGCTTCCACTCTTTCTGCTGGCCCTTGGGGTTCCACTCATGTGCCCCCCAATAACTGATTATGTTCCCTTTTCCCCCTTCCTGTCCTCTCTGCCACCCATGAAACTGCCTTCCTCTGCCTCCTGTGACTGTTTTCTTCTCCTTTGCAAGTGAGATTGAGTCATCATCAATGGGCCTTTCTGCCTTTAACCTTTTTGAGTTCTGTAGATTGTATGATGGGTGTTCTGTACTTTTTTGACTAATATCAATTTGTTAGTGGGTACATATCATGTAATCTTTTGGGGTCTGAGTTACCTCACTCAGGATGATATTTTCTAGTTCCATTAGTTTTCCTGAAAAACACATAATGTCCTTGTTCTCAATAGCTTAATAGCATTCCATTGTATAAATGAACCACATTTTTAAAATCCATTCTTCTGTTGTGGGACAACTGCATAGTTTCTAGCTTCTGGCTATTACAAATAAGGTTGCTATGAATCTAGTGGCATGGTAGCATGGTGGGGCATCTTTTGGATATATGCCCAAGAGTGAAATAGCTGGGTCTTCAGGTAGATCTATTTCAAATTTTCTAAGGAACCTCTAGATTGATTTCCAGAGTAGTTGTACCAGTTTGCATTCCCACCAGCAATGGAGGAGTGTTCATCTTTCTCCACATCCTTCCAACATGTGCTGTTACCTGGGGGTTTTATCTTAACCGTTCTGATTGGTGTAAGGTGGATTCTCAGGGTGGATTTGATTTCTATTCCCTAAATGCCTAAGGATTTTGAACATTTTTGGTATATGTTTGTATTGGCTTGCCAGGATTTTATTGAGATTTTTGACTATACTCACCAGAGATCTTGACTTTTTTTTTTTTTAATATCCTGTGTATCTGATTTAGGGCTAGAGTGTTTTGTTTTGTTTTGTTTTGTTTTGTTTTGTTTTGTTTTGTTTTTTAGTTTTTTTGAGACAGGGTTTCTCTGTGTAACCCTGGCTGTCCTGGAACTCACTCTGTAGACCAGGCTGGCCTGGAACTCAGAAATCCGCCTGCCTCTGCCTCCCAAAGGGCTAGATTCTTAGTTGTTTCATAAAAGGGGTTTGAGAGTACTCCTGTTTGTTTTCTGTTTCTTCTTAGTCATCTTCCACCTCAGTCCCGCCATCATGTCCCTCTTCTCCTTTGTCTTTTTCCTTTTCCTCTTCTTCTTTGTCTTTCTCCTTTTCTTTTCTTCTATAGTTAAGCAAGGATTGAGAATAGATGTTTGAAAGTCTGTCAGTAATTCTGCTAAGAATCCATCTAGCTATGAACATTTTCCATTTAGATGGCTTGTTATTACTATTTCAATCTCCTCATTACTTAAGGGTAGGCTTAGGTTTTGATATTTTCTTGGCTTAATTTTGGTGGTTAGGGTGAATTGAGAAATTCTTTCAACCTATGAAGTTCTCCAGCTTAAAGGTCAAGATTTTAAATAAGATTTATAATATTCTGAATTTCTTTGGTTTCTGCTATAATGATTTCTCTCCTATTCTGGTTATATTAATGTGTCCCTTCTCTCCCTCCCCCCATCTCTCTGTCTCTCTCTGTCTCTCTCTGTCTCTCTGTCTTTCTCTCTCTCTCTCTCTCTCTCTCTCTCTCTGTCTTTCTTAAGTTTTTTTTTTTTTTCTGTCTTGATTGGTTTGGTCAAGTGCTGTCAAATTTGTTTATATTCTAATAGAACAGCTCTGAGATTCAGGAAGTCTTTGTTTTGTTTGCTGTTGTTTTGCTTTCACTATTTTTTTTTTTGAAATTTCTTACTGCCAACTGAATTAGGATTTGGTTTCTTGATTTCCTAAAGTTTTTTTTTTAATGTTATAAACATATACATATATATATATATATATATATATATATATATATATATATATATATATATATATATATATATATATATCTTATAAGCATATAAGCAGGAACAAGGGTCTCCTCTCCCATTGATGCCAGATAAGACAATACTTGGCTACATATGCAGCTGGAGCCATGGGTCCCTCCATGTGTACTTTTTTTTTTTTTTTTCTTTTTGGTGGAGTATTTCCTGGGAGCTCTGTGGTGTCTGATTGGTTGACACTGTTTTTGTTTTTATTGTTGTTGTTGTTACAAACTCCTTCAGCTCCTTCATTCCTTGCCCCAAATTCTCCATTGGGGTCCGAATGCTCAGTCCATTGGTTGGCTGTGAGCATGTGTATCTGTATTGGTCATGCTCTGGCAAAGCCTCTTAAGGAACAGCTATACCAGGCTCTTGTCAGCACGTGCTTTTTGGCATCAGCAATAATGTTTGGGTCTGGTGTCCACACATGGGATGGATCTGAAGATGGGGCAGTCTCTGGATGGCCTTTCCTTCAGTCTCTACTCCACCTATTGTCCCTGCATTTCCTTTAGGAGCAATTCCAGGGTAGTATTTTTGAGATGGGTGGATTTACACCTAAACTACTTTTCAATTCCAACTGTCTCTCACAGTTAGCTCTTTCTCCATCCTCTCTTCACAGAATCCCTCCTGTTCCTATCCCTACCCACTCCAGTATACCTGTAATATGTATTCTATTTCTCTTCCTGAGACATCCATGCATCCCTCTTAGCTCTCCTTCTTAATTAGCCTCTCTGGATCTGTAGAGTTCAGCATGGCTATACTTTACAGATAATGTCAACTTATTTTTAATCACATTTTTATTAGATATTTTCGTCATTTCCATTTTAAATAATATTCCAAAAGTCCCCTATACCCTCCCCCCACCCTGCTCCCTTACCCACCCACTCCCACTTCTTGGCCCTGGCATTCCCCTGTACTGGGGCATATAAAGTTTGCTAGACCAAGGGGCCTCTCTTCCCAATAATGGTCGACTAGGCCATCTTCTAATACACATGCAGCTAGAGACATGAGTTCTGGGGGTTCTGATTAGTTCATATTGTTATTCCCCCTATAGGGTTGCGGACCCCTTTGGCTCTTGGGCACTCTCTCTAGCTCCTATAAATGAATTCATGCTATGTTTGTATTTCTGGGTTACCTCAC
Source organism: Mus minutoides (assembly GCA_902729485.2). Lineage (NCBI taxonomy): Eukaryota > Metazoa > Chordata > Mammalia > Rodentia > Muridae > Mus > Mus minutoides. The sequence continues at coordinate 68,402 of LR751495.1, forward strand.
TCAGGAAAATCTTTTGTAGTTCCATCTATTTGCCTTCAAATTTTATGATGTTAGTATTTTTTTAGCAGAAGTGTCATAGTCCATTTTGCAAATGTACTACATTTTTAAAATCTGCTCTTTGGTTGAGAAGAACTAGGTTATTCTCAGGTTTTGATTAATAAAATAAAGCTGCTATTAACATAGTTGAGAAAGAGTTTTTGTGTTAGGATAGAATCTATTCGGTGTACATGCTCAGGAGAGACATAGCTAAGTCTTGAGATAGAGACATTCTCAATTTTCTGAGAAACTGCTATATTGATTTTCATACTGGATATATAAGTTTGCACTCTCCTTATCAATGAACACATTGCTCCACATTCTCACCACATTTATTGTCACTCGAGTTCTTGATCTTAGCCATTCTAGCAAGTGAAAGATATAATCTCAGAGTAGCTTTGATTTGTATTTACTCAATGGCTAAGGATGTTGAACACTTCTTCAATTGCTTCTCAACCATTTGGTATTCCTCTGTGGATAATTCTCTTTTTAGATATGCTACAATTTTTAATTAGATTATTTGATTAGTTCCCTTGAGTTGTTTGGAAAATAGTTCTCTGTCAGGTATAAACTTGGTGAATATCTTTTCACGTTGCATAGGTTGCCATTTTGTTCTATTGAAAAGACTCAAGTCTTTTGCCTTACAGATGATTTTCAGTTTCATGAGATTTCACTTATCGTTTATTGATGCTAGTGCCTGCACTATTGGCATTATGTTCATGAAGTTGTCTCCTATGCCAATGTATTGAAGGTTATTTCTTAATTTTTCTTCTCTCATGTTTATGGTATCCATTTTTATTGGGGTCTTTGATCTACTTGGATCTGAGGTTTGTGTACGGTGATTGATATGGAGCTATTTGCATTCCTCGGCATACTGACATCCAGTTAGACTAGTACCATATGTTGAAGATGCTCTTTTATTTCTATTGAAAAATTTGGCTTCTTTATCACAAACTAGGTGTTCATAGATGTGTAGATTTACATTTGGGTCTTTAATATGATACCTTATTTTCGTGTTTCCTTAGGCATCACTCGGCTGCTTATTCTCCTTAGTTTCTTTGAGCTGTGTCTTTATGTCTTCTTTTAATTCATTGAATCATTTAATGAAGTTTATGATCACTGTTGTATGTTCTGTCTTCTGGGATTCATCTAGTTAATTTTCATTGGCAGATATTTCTAGAGGACTAGTAGAGCATTGCTTACATACTGGTTGTATTTTTCTGATTTCATCTGGACAAGTTGACTTCTTTTATTAGTTCTGTATCTTATGTGAGCAAAGCAGGTTGGAGCAGTAGAAAGGATCTTTGACATAAGCTGAGCTTAGAAGTTGGATATAGCTTATGTGGAATGAAGTCACACTGACACAGGGAAGTGGCTTAGTGGGTAGCTTGTGTGTCCTTGTCCAAACTTGGCATTCAGAAGTAGTTTGGGGATTTGGAGGAGGTATAAGGAGAGGAGGATCTGATGGACTCACTTAGTTTGAGCCTAGAGAAGGAACTGTAGAATTTGACTGTGTGGGTTGTTTGAATGGAATAAGGGAGGAGCCTGTAGTCTAACTTGAGGCAGAACACTTTCTGGTGGAGGTCTAGATGTTGGTAGCAGTGAAGACAAAAGTGACCAAACCAGGCTGAGGCATTGGATATAGAACCAAGGCTAGTTGTGGGGGGATCAAGGAAGGCATGGGGGAGGAAACATTCGCATGGACTAACCAGCAAAGATCTTGGAGATGATTGTTTTCATTCATTATTCCTTTTTGTGTTTCCATTCATTATTCCTTTTTGCCTGCATATGTATACATATACATTTAAGAATATGTATATATGTACATCACATACATGCTGTACCAAAAGACAACAAGAGATCCCCAGGAATGAGAGTTACATATGGTTATGACTCAGGGGTGCTGCAAATTAAAATGGGGTCTTCTGGAAAGGTATCCGTGTACTCCTCACTCCCATTTCTCCAGCCCCAGAATTTTAAAGTCACCTGGTAAGAGGAAACCTCCATTGAGCAATTGTCTCCATTAGATTGCCCTGTGGCCCTATCTGTGGAAGCTCTTTCTTAATTATTAATCTGTGTAGGAGGGCCTAGCTGATTGCGGGTGATGCCATCCTTAGGCAAGTGATTTGCACTGTTTAAGACGAAGCTGAGCATGCCATAGAGACCAATGCAGTAACCAAATGTTCTTTCAGTCTGTGCTTTAGTTCCTGCCTCCAGACTCAGGTTGTGAGTTATTTCCGTGGCCTTCCTTCTTGGAAGCTATATGGTTTTTATCACAGTAATTAGGAGCAGACTAGGACAATCATTTAGTAACTAGCATGTGCTTCCTAATCTGATAGCAGCTCTTTGCTCCACACTGAGGAAAGTGCATTAAGGTGTGCAGAGAACCTGGTGTTAGGGTGGCACAATTCCAGTTCAAAATGACATTTGATTAAACAATAAAATTAAAACTAATAGCGAAAAACAAACAAACAAACAAAAAAACTAATAGCGAGAAACCAAATCTTGGTCTCTAAACTTTTCTACATGATTGGTAGATTATAATGACATGATTAATGGATCCTCAGAAAACTAATGGTTTTTACTAGAAATTTCATTTTAAAAACAGTAGACTAAAAGAAAAGGCTGTCTGTCCTATGCCATAGTGTCTGAGTTTAATGACTGATTATGGGATGGATCCCCCGTGGTGGGGTAGTCTCTGTATGGTCCATCCTTTCATCTTAGCTCTAAACTTTGTCTCTGTAACTCCTTTCATGGGTTTTTTGTTTCCTCTTCACAGGAGAAATGAAGTATCCATGAGCTGGTCTTCCTTCTTGATGTTCTTGTGTTTTGCAAATTGTATCTTGGATATTCTAAGTTTCTGGGCTAATATCCATTTATCAGTGAGTGCATACCCAATGGCTTCTTTAGCTAGTGCCTACTTAAGGGACCCTGATATAGCTGTCTCGTACAGAAGTGGATGCTCATAATCATCTATAAGAGGGAACACAGGGCCCACAATGGAGAAGCTAGAGATAGAACCCCAGGAGCTGAAGGGGTCTGCAACCCTAGAAGAAGATCAACAATATGAACTAACCAGAACCCCCAGAACTCGTGTCTCTAGCTCCATATGTAGCAGAAGATGGCCTAGTCGGTCATCATTGGGAAGAGAGGCCCCTTGGTACTGCAATCTTTATATGCCCCAATACAGGGGAACACCAGGGCCAAGAAGTGGGAGTGGGTGGACAGGAGAGCAGAGAGGGGGGAGGGGAAGGGGGGAGGGGACTTTCGGAATAGCATTTGAAATGTAAATTAAGAAAATATCTAATAAAAAATGGAAGGAAAAAAAAGAAAAGGCTGTCAGTAGTTCAGTGCTTAATCAATCAATTAGCTTGTTTAAAACTCTAAGGTCAGTATACAATGTGACACTCTCTCTCTCTCTCTCTCTCTCTCTCTCTTTCTCTCTCTCTTACACACACACACACACACACACACACACACAGAGAGAGAGAGAGAGAGAGAGAGAGAGAGAGAGAGAGAATCCATAAAACCCCATATATTGTGGTCATTAGACTGCATTTATTATTCATGTCTCTACCTTTTAAAAATCAAGGTTTGAGATATAAATAATTCATATACTTGATAAGGATTTTATATAGAGATGACTAAAATCTTACATATCACCAAAACAATTTATACTCCCATGTAGTTAGTAAAGTTTACTTTTAGAATTAATTTCTTTACCCCAGTTATAATTCATATTTTCAATCACTATATTTTAATGTTTTCATTGTAGAAATCCATTCAGAAAAGTCTAATATGAATGAAATGGATGTTAGGTGCTGTGGATATTTATCTGAAAGCATTATTTTGTTAGAAAACGTGTCTCTGATGATTGTCTTTATGGATAGCCTATTATTTCCCTGAGTAAGCCTGTACCATGTCTTATTTGGCAAAGAGCCTTATGATATTTAGCAGGTAATTTTGGAAGATGGAGAGAAGAAATTCACCTTTAAAATACCCTATATACAACAGCCCACAAATCATTAGTCATCCACCTAAGGGATTTATTAGATTAGTAAATTAAAACCAGGAACTATTTTTCCTTTCTTATTTTGGAATGGCCCATTTCTAGGTTCTTAGACTTCACAGACACTCCATGTTAAAGACACTAGACTCAGAATCTGAGGACAAGTTTCTTGTCCCTTAAGAGCCAAGGTTAACTGCCAAAATCCCTGGTACCATAGGTGACATACCTCCCTAGAAACTATTGGTCAGTAAGTGACCTTGGATATAAAGGATGCAGTGAAAAGACACAGAAATTATGTTAGACAACAAAAGTTAAAGCATGTGTGGAACCAGCCAATGAGATGGTTCATCCTGTAAATATCCTTGGCATCGAGCTTAACAACTTGAGTTCAATACCCAGAACTGACAAGGAAGGAAAGAGTCAACCTGCACACTATTGCCTGGCCTATGTAAGCATGATAAATGAACAAATAAATAAATGCAAAAGTGAATAATGTGTAGAAATACATTAAAGAAATATATTAAATTATCTAATATACATGTTACAGAAGTAGCAGAAAAATAAAAAAGGAACATGAGGAAAAAAATCAACACTTGAAATAATGTCCAACCTATTTTGTAACACTGTACAAGATTGAATTATAATAGTCATTACAATGTGTAAACATCAAGCAATGTAAAGAAAGTCATGCTTATGGTATTTCCTGGAAAACTACAAGTGCTAAAATACATAGGAAGATTTTTTTAAGTGGACCAGAAAAAATAAAGTGCATTAAAACCATTTAACCTAACTCCCATTCTTATCAGACAGGCTTGAAAGAGTAGTGAATTGATAACCTTAAAGTAATTTTAGAAATTCTGGATGGCAAAAATCATCCTTCTAAAATGAAAAGAAAGCAGATGTGGTAGTGTGTCCCTATAATCCCAGAACTCAGAAAGTGGAGGCTGGAAGATCAGGGGTTCAAGACTAACCTTTACTGCTGCAAAGTGAGGCCAGGCTGAGCTGCATGAGACCTGTCTCTCTTTCTTTCCTGAAAGGAAAAGTCAAATAGAGCATTTTCAAACAGAAAAACTTCAGATAGCTTGCTTCTAGTAGACATGCAATACAAAGAGTATTAAGGACACTCTTTAGTCTAACCAAATAATTTCCAGGGCTGGAGGAATCTATCAGGAACATTGTATGTACTACTAGGTAATAATAACATATTTCAATTTTTAAATTTTTTTAAAAAATTGTGTCAACTGGCTTTAAATAAGCCTCACTATATTATCCTATGGGAATTATAATTACACACAATTACATGTACATATGTACCATAATATATTCACAAAGTATCATATAGTCTTTGTGAAATGGCATACTAATAATTCATGAATTAAATTCACCATTGCCATGACTAAAGAAACCACTAAATAAGCATTCTGTACCATTGAAATAGAACCATAAAGATACTGAAATCATCTGAAAGGATACAGGCAAGCACAGAAAAGTGGGAAGGTGGGAGGGGAGATAGAAAGAAGTATGAAAGCACTAGACGTAGGTCACAACCATGTCAGGAAGACATCAATGCTAATGTATAAGCATGGCAACTAATAATGACGATTAGTATGGCTGAATACCCACACAATGACACAAAGACTTGAATATTTGCTCTTTCACATGGGATTTCCATAAAGTACAGCCTTACTCCAGGATCAGATGGAACTGAAGCAACAAGGGAAAGAAGAAAAGACACAGAAAAGCTGGTGTTAGGTGGACTGGGCTCTCTCATGGGGAAAAAGTCACAGGATCCCCAAATTTCATTGTGTTTATTATATACAGTTGTCCATAAAGGTGTGGTTATTTTATGTAGTTGAACAAGTAGGCAGGATGGTTTCGTTAATCTCTAAGGAGGGAGTCTGTGTAGGGGAGGAGGCATGCTATAAACGCTCTAGGAAGCAAAAGCGATGGTAGCTGTTCTTTGCAAATACTGTCAACATTTGTATTTGATCAACCAAGAATGATTTTGCCATCCCTCTGAACTCCAGCCTGTGGGGAGGTTTTTGCCATTTCCCCATGTGTCTGAGGCGTTGGGTTCCATAACATGATTGTGTACCTATGAAGAACACATATTCAATCAGGACTTCTGTCATTTGGACTTTCTACAATAAGGATGTGGGTATGTGGAGACACTCAGTAGTATGTACATTTGCTAAATTTTAGTCTAACTCTACCTACTCTACCCATGAGTTACACCTCCAGACAATGAAGATTTCTACTCACAAAATGTTCAGTTCATCAAGATAAATACAATCATGTTGTTTCTATGCCAAATAGCAGGGGTGGCAAGAATTTCACAATTGCATTTAGAGATTTTAACACCACTGTCTTGTTGGCTGATGGAACACCTGGTCTAAAAGATTACTAGACAGATTACATCAACAACCTTGTCAATCACCTTGACGGAAAGGGTATTTGTAGAACAACACATCCAACAATTACATTATTCTTATGATTATTTACACAGATGGTCCATCTGTAGTGATATGAATTAAATCCCAATAAATTAAAATACTAAATTGGCTAAAGTATATTTTTCCCACATGAGTTCAAATTTAAAAATAATTTCAAAGCATACCTAAGATAATCACAGCTTTTCTAGTTGAATAGTGTACTCTCGATAATCCAAGTTTTAAAAAAAGGAACTATATAGTATAAATTTAATGATGTTTCTTTCAGTTTGTTAACATTTGTGGACCACCACTTAACCCACAGTAGGATGGACTGAAACATTTGGATATATATTCAAGTTTAAGATGAAAGGATGATCAGTACTAGTGTTTGAATATGGTTACTCTCTTAAAGTTTCACACTCTATAATCTTGGTCTCCAGTGCAATAATTTCAGGAGGCAGTATAATCTTTACACCCTCCTGGAACTTGATCACATAACTGGGTCATGATTCCCTTGTGAAGGGAAAGAAGAGGATCTTACCCCAGGAGACATTTTTCTCTGAGGGAAAGTTTTAATAAAAAGGAAACACAATCCCATTTTGCTCTTAATTCCCCTCTCCCAATGTGAATTCTTGCATGCTCTTCTACATGTGATGTCATCAGCCACGTTGTGACACATGTGGTCATTGTCATCAAATGCACTTTCCAGTCACCAGTATTGTGAGTCAAACAAATCGCCTTTAATTTTGATATTATTCAGCATTAGACATTTTGTTAGAGTAGCACAAAATGGATGAAGACAATCAATCCAGGTTACTGATAAAGGAAAATGACAACCAACTGACAAGAATTTAAACCTCATCGATCATAAAAGCTTATCTCAATATTTGAGAATAAACAAGTGCTTTTTAAATAATTTAGGTCTTTTTAATTTTCTTTATATTTTTATGCTTTTTACACTTCAGATTGTATTCCCTTCCCAGTCTGCCTTCCCACTCTTCCACATTCCACACCTTCTCCCCAGACTCTGTCTCCATGAGGATGTCCTCCCATCCCCAACCTCACCAGACCTCTAAACTACCTGGGGCCTCCAGTCTTTTGAGGGTTAGATAAATCTTCTCTGATTAAACCCAGACTCAGCAGTCCTTTGCTGCATATGTGTTGGGGGCCTCATATCAGCTGGTACATGCTGACTGGTAGTTTGTTCCAGTGTCAGAGAGATCTCAGGGGTCCTGGTTAATTGAGACTGATGTCCTCTTAAAGGTTGCCCTCCTCAACTTCTTCTACCCTTTCCCTAATTCGACCACAGGGGTCAGCAGCTTCTGTCCTCCTTAAATTTTACTCCCAAAGTATTATTTCTTTGTTAAATATTTGAATTTCACTCTGAAATTTTAAAACATAAAACATGTTTGCTTTGAATGACTTTTACAAATTTACTTGGAAAAAGAAGATGAAAATGTCTATGAAAATAATGACTACAACATGAGAAATCAGTTTCCTTAATTAGTCCAAAGAGCAAAAATACAAATATAATAAAAATGTAAATGGTGACACCCAACTGTTTATGACACTGAACCATGTGCATTAATTCACTTATGACAGTATTCATCATTACTGTTTATTTCAATTCACCTCTTATAAAGAGAAGAAACTCTATGCAAAAAATAGATAATCAAAAAGACATACATAAATACAAAGTTCTATTATATTATAAACAATTTTGCCAAAGAAAAATGATAGACTTCCCATAGTGCATATAGTTTGAAATTATCTTTCTTCAAATGAAGTCATACACCTATTTTTAAATACATATTTTATTAAATTTGACAGTCTCAGCATTTCAGTGTGCAAGGTTTTGTTCAGTAATGTTTGGGACTGTGCAATTATGTATTTTGAATATGTCTATCCACAGGGAATCAAGTAAAGCCAGTGATCTGGACAGTCTCTTATCTGCCAATTTTTGGATTTTAGGTATTTTATCTTATTGACAGAACCCCCCCCCTTTTAAACTCTATCTTCTTAAATGATTTTTCCATAGTATTTATTTATTTATTTATTCATTTATTTATTTACTATGTATGAGTATGAGTGGGTGTTACACATGCCAAGATACCCATGTAAAGGTCAGAGAAAATTTTACATAAATTCCATTTTCTCTACTGTGGGGTGTAGGCTTCAAACTCAGGTGTCAGTCTTGGTTGCAAGTTATTTTACCCAGTATGCCATTTTCCAAATATAAAGAATCTATGCTGTCTATCTATCTATCTATCTATCTATCTATCTATCTATCTATCTATCTATCTCCATATATTTCTGTATATTATGTATAATGGATGTATGCATATAGATGGTAGACATAAAGATAGATGAAAAATAATAGTATGTATGAGCACCAGGGAGTTTCAAAATGGCATCTATGTATCTTTGTACGTACATATGTATGTATGTATGTATGTATGTATGTATCTATCTATCTATCTATCTATCTATCTATCTATCTATCTAAATATGTATATATGTATATTTTATATGTATATATAGAGAGAGCATAGAGAGAGAATTAATTCATGTATTTTTATACACATACATATACCTATATGTATGTAACTATTAGTATATCTATGACGCATGAGAGGGTCCCTTATGCCATAGCCTGTGTGTAGGAATCATAGATCCGTTTTGTGAAGTAAGTTCTCTCCTTTCATATTTTCATGTTTTCTCATTATGAACTTGTGTTTCTAGGCCTTGTGGCAGACAGCCATACCTGCTGAGCCATCTCACAAGTCTTACCAGTCCTCCTTCATTTTCTCTGTCTAAGAGACACTGCTCATATATTTTTTAGAGAAGCTTCTGTTGCTACATAACATCGAAGGGTAAACAGCCAAGGATATTTATTCTGTCTATTTTTTTAAGAACAGGATATAACCTGATAACAAGACAGGAAAGTCCTAACTAATAAACAAGCTTTCCCAAACTACTTGAATTCAGAAAGATCTTTGGTAGAAATAGGAGAAGGTGATGCTGAATATTAAATCAGATAGCATGTTTTAGAGCAATCTCAATGAAAGTGATTGAAGTCACATCATTTAAGAATTCATAGGAATGTGTGATTGTATCTACTCTCCATGGAGTGGGATATCCATGCCTTCATTTCTCCTTGGCTACTCATATCCATTTTTTCCCATCTACTTCCTCTCTGGACATTTTTCTGGCTCAGCTCAATTAAAGGACAAATCCAGTGCAGTGTGCAGCCCAGGAATTGTAATGAAGTCAGCTGTCAAACTCCCAGCTTACAGAAGCCTCTCTGTGGGGAATTTGATAGCTTCTTGTCAGCTCTTTCACCCACTCCAACACAGACAAAGGGCTTCTGATGGCCTGCTTTATTCTGATAAATCTACATAGAGGCAGATGTAGAAATCCCAACAGAATAATGTGTAATTTGATTTAGCATTTAGAGTTGTTCTCTCTCTCTCTCTCTATCTCTCTCTCTCTCTCTCTCTCTCTCCATAATATTCTTCACCACCACAAGGGAGATTATTTTTAGTTTATTTATGTTCCTCATATTATCCTTAAAATTAATGCTTTAGACTATTTGGTAGTACAGAAATTTGCTCAGTGGAACATTGGAGAATGCAATGGTATTTCAAGGTAGAGAAAAATCTAGAAGTATTAGATGCTAATTATGTTTACATAACGTTACATTAGTTAGCAGATATGCTGAAGTCAGCTGGAAGAATCAAAGAGTCATTTATTCAATCTTTTATTATTTTCCCTTCTATCAACCATATGGGCATTAGAGAGAAAGGTAAAGAAAAAGACCAAAAGCCCCCCCACCCCCAAAAGTGTGACTTGGGATATACCATAGATTCTCTGTTTTCTAACAACAAAATCATAGTTAAATTACTTATTTTGCTAATGTAACTTTTCTCCATTCATAGAGAATAAACTAAGTCCATATACCTACTGTTAATTGTTCTTGAAACTTTTGTAAAAAATGTGATTTTATAATTTTTATCACTTTCCAGATTTAGCCATCATATTCCCTAAATATTGTACTGTGCAAGCCTCCTGATACATATGTTGCTTCAAATGAGATAGTAATATTCTATGGCTGAATATCTAATGTTTTGTTTCTGATGTCTTTTTTATTTAGTGAATGCATTTCAATGATGTTATATAAATCACATATACATTAGTGCATTATTTTTTAAAAACATGACAATACAATTGGTTTGAAGAGCCATCTGTAGTAAAATTTGCATTAAATAGGAATAGAAATATTTTTTATTGTAAATGTGGGGGAATTTATTTTCATAATGAAAGTTAACATAGCCCTCTCGTAAATTGTGTTATGGTTAAGTAAATCACCTTGACTCAGCTATTGTCTAGATGACTTTGATTTAAGTGTCTTAGTGAAATTTTATTCTTTGAGGGTGGTTTTCAGAAACAATCATAATGTTGAATTCTAAACTATGCAATGACTATTTTTCCTACACATTGAATTATTGAGAGTCATCTTTCAGTGGCTTAGAGTTTTAGCTTTGCTTATACATAGTCTGAGCCACAAGTCAAGTGAACTAGGAATGCAACTTAATCCCACCAGGAACCAGAAAGTTATATAAGTCTCTACATGAATGTGTAAGTGGTAAGACACAGAAATTCAGAGGCCATGTAGAGGTCCCAGGCACTGTGGAACTCAGACATGTTGCCCTCCTCTGACCTGTCTGGATTGCTGAATTTCAAAATACACAATCATGAGAAAACAAATGCTTGCTTGGGATGGTTTTTCTTACACGCCCGTTTCCATATACAGAAAGTGGGATAATACAGTCCAATTCTAACCGTGACTTGCATTGTCAAGAGTACCAAGGCAATATGTTTACCATTACAGAAACTATGAAGTAAGCTAGCTTTTATTTTATTCACTTTATTAATATGGACCTGAGATTTGAAGAGGTCACCTAATTTATCAAGGTCAAAACTTTTATATGCTAGAGATAGAATTTAAATCCTCACATTCATATTCTAAACCTATGCTAATAATCTTTCTGCTCCACAGCCTTCCCAGAAGAGAAACACAGAATAGGAATCTAGGAGGTAAGATAGAAAAGGGTATAAATCAGAATTTTTTTTTTTATAATCTAAAACAAAATGAAGCTCAAGGTATGTGATACTTCACATTCTGCTTGCAAGAACTTAGTTCATCAAACCAAATTATACTCTTCTCCTCTCAAAGATAGTGGAATTGAAATTGAAAAGTATTATGGACTCAATGAGCGTTAAAGTGCCAATGGTTGAGTCCCTACTGAACCCAAGTCTTCTGAATACACATGGAGGAATCAAGATGAAGCAAACATTGTTTTTTGTCATGAGTGAGACCTGTTCAACCGTCTTTACATTATTTTGCAACTGTTAGATTTATAAACTAAAGTAGTGAGGATTTTCTGTTGAGGCAACCTTCAAACATTACCATGTTTAATGGGGTCACTAAGTTGTATTCAGTAAAGGAACAAATAACAGCTATGACAACAATTTCAGCCTTTACAGGTACACTCTGTTGTAAGAAGGTAAAACCAAACATGTAGCACACGCACGCGTGCACACACACACACACACACACACACACACATACACATGCACCCACACAAAATGGTTACAAATTATGTATTGATGTGTGGGTGTGATTATGTTTTAACAATAATCTATTTCTTAAAAAAACAGACATGACAGGGAACTCCATGTATGGCTTTGAGATTATTGATCATTTTAGAAATTGAGGATTATCTTGCTTTTTTGTTTCTTTTGTTCTGGCACAGATACCAAGTTCTCCATTGTTTTTATATGAACATATTAAAGCTAAGTGACAATATTAATCTCAATACTCAGTAAATATTTGTTGAAAACCTACTGTTGTCAGACACTTTTCTAGGTTTAGGGTACTAATAAATCTTTGAAATATAGATGATGTGAGAGTTTAAATGAGATTCTCAGGCAACCAAAGGGGTCATATATTTGTTCCTAGTTGATGAACAGTTTGGAAGGATTGGGAGTGTGTCCTTGTTAAAAGACTGTCCTTGTTGGAGAAGGTTTGTCTCTATGGGAGGCTTTGAGTTTTCAAAATCTCATCCCACACCCCCCTTCTCTGCCTGCTGCCTGTGGATCAAAATGTAAAGCTCTTACCCTCTTGTCCATTTCCATGCCAATCTGTTCCTGCCATGATGATAATGTAGTAGTCCTCTGAATCTGTAAGGAATCCCCATTTAAATGGTTTATCAGTTGCCTTCATCATGGTCTCTTCACAGCAATGTAACAGTAACTAAGACAGTGTTGGTACCAAGGACTGGCATATTGCTTTGATAGACCCGATGATTTGGTTGTTTGGAATAGTAACTAAGATAGATAAGATATCAAAATATACTGTCTGAAAAGAACTTTAATAAAAGAACGGCTCAAAAAATAATTGAGATGGTTTCTACTCTGGGAAAGGTCATGATATATAACCCTATTGGAAGATCAATATGCAGATTAAACACACAACAAAATAATTATACAGTAGGACCAAAAAGTGAGGTGGGAGAAATAAATAGAATAATCTGTTAGAAATACACATTCCACTTTAATCATAATTAAACAACATAGAAAAAATCCATAGAAAGTTCCAAATACTAAGTTGAAAACATATTTATTAAACTTAATCTACAGAGCTTCACAGTATAAAACATAAAACACACTGCACCACCCACTATTCATGCTTATAATTTTGAATCTTACTTGGGGCATCACAAAGACAGTCTGTTGCTTTTGGGGGGAAATCAAATTCAAAGTACAACTTCTACTTGTTCTTCTTATACCTTAGCAGGATGCAGAACTGTAAGTTGAACCATGGTAAATTAGGAACCATATACAGTGTAGTGATGAGTGCATATTTTCGGCATTATAGTTTGTGAATTGCTTTCTAGGGAGGGTCCGTTGAAATGAGGTAAGAAACAGTATTTTAGGGGTAGCTTTCTAGGGATCAGACTTCTCAGTACAAAAGTGCTAGGCATACTGACAGAAATAACTAAATAAATGGGATGCATGTTACCATACACAGCAAGAACATGACAGGGGTCAGCTTTGGCACCATGTGTGGGACTCTTTTCTTTAATCCTGGAAGAAAGTGTGAAAGGGAATTTTGCTGGGGAGCTTTAGTCTGCACTTTATATTTTAAAATCTCATAGCAATAATGAGTTGCAGGAAGTTAGATTTGTTGAAGAAAACTGTCGTGTGATTATTTCCTTTGAATTGAAACATTTCCTCCTTAGTGGGACCCTAGATGCAAAATAAATAAATAAATAAATAAATAAATAAATAAAGCTTTTGTGGCACAGGAAGTTCATGAAACTTTAAAGCTTAGTAAATTCCTAAAGTTACTAAATTAACAAGGCTGCTCTAAAAGTTATACAATCTGTAAGCACTTGCTGGAGGATGGGAAACATCTGCAGTGGAATGGTACCAGTTAGTTATGGGCCTCCATGAATACAGTTTCTGTGAAACATGACCCATTAATGGGCAGGATTGTGATGGTGCAGCAGTCTTTTACTAACCCATCAGTGTTCCTGAGTAACTCATTTCCCATGTTTCTATAATTGATCCAACTTCCCATGTCATGGAGCTAGACTTTGGTAGAGTTATTTTCTTGGTATGTTTGGGCTGTAAAATATAGGTTAATAGAATTTTATTTAAATATCCCCTAGAAAAAGTCATATAACAATTACCAACAATATAAATTTCTCAAGTTTACATGAAAGGATGTTTTGGACTGGAATGGTAGGAATAGAAAAAGCTGAACTTTGCAGAGGAAGTAGATTATAGTCTTGATAGATGTGGATTGATTTGGAGAATTTTGGCTTGAAAAAAACTTAGTGGTATTTCTGTTTGCTGAAATTATTCATAAAAAATTTAGGAAGGCAGTAGAAATAAGAGATCAATTAAGAAAGTAATAACTCAGTTGTGTTTACAGGACACTAATGGGGCACTTACTTGTCAATTGTGGATGGCCTGGTGTTGTTTGTATTTTGATGTTAATTCTGTTACCCCAGGAGGGGTTGCCTGGAACAAGAAATAAGTCACTTTCTCTAGCTCCTTCCTTGGGAACCTGTGTTCCATCTAATAGTTGACTGTGAGCTTCCACCTACATGTTTGCCAGGCATTGGTATAGTCTCCCACAAGACAGCTATATCCGGGCCTTTTCAGCACTATCTTGCTGGCATATGCTATAGTGTCTATGTTTGGTGGCTGATTGTGGGATGGATCCCTGGCAGCCACAGTCATTGGGTCCATCCTTTGGATTCAGCTTCACACATGATCTCTGTAACTCTTTCAATGTGTGCTTTGTTCTTAATTCTAGGAAGTACCCAAGGAGCTGAAGGGGTCTTCAATCCTATAGGTGGAAGAATGACATGAACTAACTAGTACCCCCTGAGCTCATGTCTCTAACTGCATATATAAAAGAGGATGGCCTAGTTGGCCATCATTGGAAAGAGAGGCCCCTTGGTCATGCAGACTTTATATGCCCCAGTACAGGGGAATACCAGGGCCAAGATGTGGGAGCGGGTGGGTAGGGGAGCAGGGCCAGGAGGGGGGAGGGTATAGGGAACTTTCTGGATAACACTTGAAATGTAAATGAAGAAAATATCTAATAAAAATTGGAAAAAATGAATTTATGAAATTCTTGGGCAAATGGATGTATCTGGAGGATATAATCCTTAGTGAGTTAACCCAATCGCAAAAGAAGTCATTGGATATGTGCTCACTTATAAATGGATATTAGCCCAGAAACTTAGAATACCCAGGATACAATTTGCAAAACACAAGATAATCAAGAAGGAAGACCAGCACGTGGATATTTCATTCCTCCTTTGAACAGGAAACAAAATACCCATGAAAGGAGTTACAGAGACAAAATTTAGAGCTAAGATGAAAGGATGGACCATACAGAGAGTACCCCACCAGGGGGGAATCCATCCCATAATCAGTCACTAAACTTAGACACTATTGCATAGGACAGCAAGTGTCTACTTAAGGGACCCTGATTCAGCTGTCTCATACAGAAGTGGGTGCTCACAGTCATCTATATGAGGGAACACAGGGCCCACAATGAATAAGCTAGAAATAGAAACCCAGGAGCTGAAGGGGTCTGCAACCCTAGAAGAGGAACAACAATATGAACTAACCAGAACCCCCAGAACTCCTGTCTCTAGCTCCACATGTAGTCAGCCATCATTGGGAGGAGAGGCCCCTTGGTAATGCAATCTTTATATACCCCAATACAGGGGAACGCCAGGGTCAAGAAGTGGGAGTGGGTGGGCAGGGGAAGAGGGCGGGGGGAGGGAACTTTCGGGATAGCATTTGAAATGTAAATTAAGAAAATATCTAATAAAAAATATTGAAAAAAAAAAAAAAGAAATGAGTCACTTACTCAGGTGATGTCTTGTGAACCATCACCTAGTGAATAAAGGAGCCAATCATTTGGTGAGTAGGCAGAACTTCCGGGTTGGATGGAGGAAAAGAGGAAGCAGGAGAGAACTATTAGCTTTTTGGAATGGGACAGCTACAGTACAAGATGTAGCTACTAGTGGGATGTAGTGGCTTATGGCAAATCCATCAAGATTTGCCACTGGAGGATTTAGTTTTAATAAGGCTTACAAGATTAACAATCTAGTTGTTGCTCCCAGAGATTGAGTTACCATTGTTTCTGAAATAAATTTGTGTGGTGTTTTTCTTCACACAGTCCCTTGATTGGGTTCCAGAGAGAAAACTATATTGGCAAAGCATGGGTTTTCATGATATGCACCACAAAGGCTGTAGGGGTTTCCAAGCATTGGAGTGTTGTGATAGCAACCCAACAGTGGGAACTTAACAAACTGGGTGGAGAGATTTTGGAGCTCCGGTCCAGAGTGTCTGCTGAGATGACAACACCCATCTGGAGCCATGTGGCCCACCAATGCCGAGCATAATGCAGGAACTTGGCATTCTATTTAATATTTCCTGCAACAGTCATGGTTGAAGAAGCAATCTGAAACACAGAGAACAGAGATGAATGAAATATTTAGAAGTCAGAAGACTGCTCACATGGAGTTAAAACCATGTGATAGCAGATAATTGCCTAAGAGGTCACTGAAATATAGAAGGCAAGAGAAGGCATACACTACAACCCTTCTCTCAAAAAGTAGCTCTAGAAGATGTTAATTTAGAAGATTGAAAGGGGGTGCTCAAGAAAAAGGAAATTCAGAAAAAAATGATTGTAGAAGATGAAGAGAGCTGTGTACTACTTTGTCAGGATTCTACATTATGGTCAAGGGTATGAAAAGATCATGTGTGACCAGTATAATACGCTTTCTTTGTTAACTATGAACATCCTTGCTTTATATTGAAAGACATTGGCATAGTGGAGAGCAGGAAAAGATACTGAAAGATATGGAAGAGAAATTTAAACGTAAGAACATTCATTTGAAACTTTTATATAAATAAAGAATTGATGTTTGAGAGCAGAACTCCAGAGTCATATTTGGTTATTTTTTTTTTTAAATGAGAAATACAATGACCTGTTTCTACACTGATTTTAACAACCCAAAGAAGGGAAGGTATTTATATGGTGAACAAGCAGAAACCTTTCATGTAAAAAAATTGTAGAAGGACATCTTTGCAGTCAATTATTTTGTAGTATAATTGAATTTCAAATTTTGAGGTAAGTGTGAGAAAAATACAAATGAGCCAACTGGACATAATGGCAAAGTATGATATTTATAAGTAAAATTAATCTTCAAATCACAGACAAATAACGTTCTATTCTGAGAGAATAACAGCTATGCGTACTTGAACTTGAAAATGAAAATATTTTGTTGTTTACTGTATTTATTGTTATTATGACAAAATATTTTTACTTGTCATGAACCAACTTAAGGGTAGAAAAGTTTAATTTTTGGCTTACAGTTCAAGGGATACCACCCATTCTAGAAAGAGGAGTGACTACTGGATCAGAAAGCAGCTAATCACACTATCTGCGGTTAGAGAATACATAGAAATGAGTTGGAGCTATAAGACTTCAAGAACCACCCTCAGTGACCCATATCCTCCAGCAAGGTTCATAACATTTCCTCATATTTTCCAAACAATATTACTGGCTGGAGAGCAAGTGTTCAAACACATGACTGTACATGTCACACTTAAACCACGGCTCATTCCTCTCATAAACCCCAGCTATTTGAAATATTTGCAGTCATTTCCTTAAATTTCTCTAAAATCAGTTTCCTTTTTTAAAGAGTTAATTGAACTTCACTTACACAAATACAAATTATACTCTTTAGTTTCTCATCTTGTGCCAGAGTTAAACAGCAGTCATGGATATCACCGAAAAAGGACAAATTTGACAGAAATAGTCAGTTCTTATAAATGCTTCATGAGGGAGGGCTTTATGCCAGTATAAATTACAATTATTATGATGATGGTCAATGTTTATGTTGCCTAAGCCAGTTGCCCTAGCACATTTCGTGGAATTATTTATAGCAATTGGTGTCTGCAGCAAGCTGTTGTGAGACTCGGTTATGATACCCAACACTAATAGAGGCTGAGCAATGACTGGCTTGAGCTTAGCAGTGACAGAGTTGTTCATGCTCCTGTATCAACAAAGGCAGGGGAAGCTTGCTGTTTCTATTTGTTGGACACTGTGTGCTGGTGTCATCTTTCTGTCTGCATGTGTTGTTTTCCAGGTGAACTTGGAGCGAGCATAATTGGGAAGTTGACAGGTTATACTGTTGTTACAGCTGCTGTTGTTTTGTTTCCAATTACCTGACAAGATGCTCTCGAGGTTTCGCTGTTTGTTTTTTTATTCATTGAAAAATTTACTTTGTCTTTCTGGCCATAGTGTAACATACCAGCAGTCTCAGCTCTTGGAAGGCAGAGCGATTGGATGACAGCAATCTGAAGGGAAACCTGGTCTACTTCGTAGTTCTGGGCCCTCCAGAGCTATACAGTGACACAATGTTTAATCAACCCTAAGCCAACTAAGTTTAATTTAACTTGCTTCTCATAAAATCATGTTAGTTGCACATAGGTCAAAATTGCTGGCATTTGGCTAGAACATGGGTAGGTAAGGAAACCCCAGAGACAAGATGGTATAATGTGGAGATTCCCAGCCAGCATCAGGGATGTCAATGAGGACTTATACAAGGATAGATCCAATGAGGTTTAGAATCTCTTCCAAAGCAAAGCTCTGCAGAGCAGTAAACACTCTCAGTGTGGGTACACACCATTAGGAAAATTAGTGGGGAAAACATGAGTATCCATCTTCCTTGAGGTATTTGACCTACAATGTACTTTTGCTGGCATCTGGAAAGATGGTTGACCCCAAGCAGAGAATGTGGTATTTGGTTGGGGCAGGATGGACCCGCGGGTTCAATACCAGACAACACAGCTCTGAAAACAAGCAGCTGCCTCAGTAGAAAACAGATGAGCCATGATTACTGCATGGTCACTGCTCAGCTTCCTGATTAAGATTTGCAGCTTCTTTGTAATTGAGATGGGTTGCAACACACAGTCCCCATAGTTGTTCAGCTTGTAGATATTCATATCTGCATCTCAGAGTCAGATCCTATCACCTGCATGCATTTTTTTACCTTTAGAGAGTCACTTGACATCTCTGAACTTGACCTTGTTCAGTGAAAAGAGAGGACATGTATCATCTTGCTTTTGTAGCTGCTGCTGACTTGATGAGTGATTAAACAAGATAATAGTTATAAATTGCTCTTTATAACAGGCTATATTCAATAGAATGAAGCTTTGATTGGTTGGTTGGTGTTTTTCCTCTCTCACTCTCTCTCTATGCATCACTTCAGGAGCTCTCCCTTCTACTAAGCTTATCAAATCAACTCAGTAGAATAAAGAATCGAGATTAGATTACAAGAGAAGTGGGCTTCTTCTTCCTCAAATATCCCTTGAGCTTTAATACAAATGGAATAAATGTGTTTGAAGATGAAATAAAGTCTTTAAAGGGTTACACTATCTTTCTGTGTATTAAAATCACACACAGTCATTGAAGAAACCTTCTCTACTATGCCACACACAAATGCCGGTGTTTGTGTTTCTGCAAATAATGAACCTGAGTCACTTTTCTTTGCCACATTCAGTTTTCTGAGTGTAGCATTATAATGCTATGAATTCCTCTGTGTATCATTCTCTATTGTTGGCCTTTTTGTTTCCCCAACGAGTGCATATAAGTGTTTTCTTTAATACGTACTCATATTTGTTAAAGTCTAGTTCCTAGAAAGGATACCTGGGACAGATGTTTAAACAATTTAAATTGTATCAATCAGCATGTTTCAGTCCTCCATGGCTTCACTCAAATAGTATGTTTTCTGAGTTCAGGCATAAACCTCAAGGTAAATAATATGGTAAAGATACAGGATAAAGGAGAGAGGAGTGAGGGTTGATGCCTGTGAGCATATTACCTGTATTTTTGCTCACACTTTAGATTAGTTCCAGCTGCTTTCTGCACATAATTCTGGGTATTAGCTATGGTGTCCTGCTCTCAGGAGGGTCCCTTTGCACTGGGTTTTTCATGATGTCAGAAGAGCTATTGGGAGTGTCCAGAAGGGCTCTGTAGGAATTAAAGTTGTAGGAAAAAAATTAAAGACTGAACATTTATGTTGTGTTCCATAGCATGAGCAGAATTTCAGATGAAAGCCCGAGAGATGGCACCTCAAGGCCCAGCAAACTGTGGCTAGGATCCAAAAAAATGCACAATACATGGTTTCACTGGGGTGGAGGGAGGGTTGTAGCATAGGCTAAGGAAAGAAAGGAGAGTGTATCCTTAGAAGTAGAATGGGAGAAGTAAGCTGTTTTGTTTTGTTTTGATTTGGTTTGGTTCTATATAATTTGTTCTTTGAGACAGTGGGGAAAGGTATGCTTCTGTTGTTTACTTTTGTAACCCAGTGTTGTCCTTTGTTAAAGACAGCTAGTCACCTTGTGCACACTCCAGGAATTGTACAAAAAAAGCTGACTTTCAGGGACTCTGAGCTAAGTATATTGTCTTATTTTGAGGGGTACAGTTTAAGTTCCCCTTTATCACATTTTAATGTCTGGACCAACCACTGCTATTTTTATGTCACTCTTTAAGGGGGTATTCACGTAGGAAAGCTCTTGGTCACTCCAGATACATATTTCTTTCTTTTTTTCTCTGTCTTTCTCTCTTTCCTTTTTATATATACACCATATTTTTATTGACATTTATGGTGATTTCACATTTTGGGCATTGTGATTTCTGCTGCATTAATATGGAGGTGCAGATATATCTTTTAAATATTGATTTCAGATCATTTCCTTTTATTGGATATTTTATTTATTTACATTTCAAATATTATCTCCTTTCCCAGTTTCCTCTCTGGAATCCATATCTCATCCCTCTTCCCCCTGCTTCTATGAGGGTGCTCCCTCTCCCATTCACCTACTCCCACCTCTCATCCTCATGACCCAGGAATTCTCCTTCATTAGTGAATAAAGCCTTCATAGGACCAAGGGCCTTTCTTCCTATTGATGCCTCACAATGCCATCCTCTGCTACATATGCTGCTGGAGCCATGGGGCCCTAGGTATGTGAGATGAGGATTATATATATATATATATATATATATATATATATGAGATTAGGATCAGGAATTTGAATGGATGTATGTACCAATGGGGGATGGGGAACAGGTGGTAGCCACCAGCAAGTTCCAGATGCCAGGAAAGCAAGAGGCTCCCAGGACCCAACAGGCATGAGATTAGCTGAAATGCCCAAAAGAGGGAAGGGAAAACATGTAGAGACCATATCCAGAGGTTAGGCAAGGCACCCAGTTGGCAGATGGGGTCACCCACTCATCTCCACACTTTTAACCAAGGATGGCTCCTGTCTAAAGGAAATATGGGGACAAAGTGTGTAGCAGGGACTGAAGGAAAGGCCATCCAGAGACTGCCTCACCTGAGGATTCATTCCATACACAGACACTAAATGTAGACACTATTGCTGATGCCAAGAAGTGTTTGCTGACAGGAGGATGGTATAGCTGTCTCCTGAGAGGCTCTGTCAGGGCCTGACAAGTACATAGGCATATGCTCACAGCTAACCATTGGACTTGAGTATGGGACCCCAATGGAGGAGTTAGAGAAAGGATTGAAGGAGCTGAGGGGTTTGCAATCCAATCAGAAGAACAGCAGTATCAACCAACTGGACCCCTCAAAGCAACCAGGGGCTAAACCAGCAATCAAAGAGTACATCACCCTTTTTAAGTGCTGTATAAGACCTGCATCCTCTCCACAGTCTACCATTGCACCAATTCTTGGGTTGACCTTCCTGGACAGCAGTTAATTTTAAGAAGGCAGACAATGCTTTTCATATTCACTTTATTTTCCAGAATTTATAGTGAACTAAGTAGAGTATCAAAATATATTGAATGAATAAATGAAGAAGCAAGCAAAACCAGTTGGGGATCATCCACGGTAAATGTCAATATCTCAAATCCACCTACATACTTATGACGAGCATGAGAACATAATGACTTTGCATTGGGAACTTAAACCCTTCATTATAGCAGATGGGCATCTCTAAGAGAAAAAGTCCACTTTATGAAAATAGTTATAACTGCTATGTTCTTAAACTCCCTATTTCATATTTCCATAAACTTCTTGAGACACTTATGAAACACTCACAAAGCATGTTAGCTTAAAATAAGTGCATAGGAAGCAAAAATGAAGCTTATTAGGCGACAACAACATCTACAATGTAAGAAAAGAAAGTTTTCAAACATATTGTAAATAGTTTTTTATTCATATGAAATGTGGACTTTATTTACAATTATTTTAGTAGTTAGAAAGTGGAAAAATAATTCTAATTTTAATAATTTCTAAGTAGATTCTAATAATTTCTAAGGAGATTTAGGAATTATTTTTCTAGATTCCTTGCAATTGCCTTCTCTATATAACTATATCTTCTTTTTTTTTCCAATATTTATTAGATAACTTCTTCATTTACATTTCAAGTGTTATCCAGAAAGTTCCCTATACCCTCCCCCCTCCCTGCCCTGCTCCTCTACCCTCCCGCTCCCACATCTTGGCCCTGGTGTTCCCCTGTACTGGGGCATATAAAGTCTGCATGACCAAGGGGCCTCTCTTTCCAATGATGGCCAACTAGGCCATCCTCTTCTATATATGCAGCTAGAGACATGAGCTCAGGGGGTACTAGTTAGTTCATGTTATTCTTCCACCTATAGGGTTGAANCTTACTGGTATGAGGTGGAATCTCAGGGTTGTTTTGATCTGCATTTCCCTGATGATTAAGGATGTTGAACATTTTTTCAAGTGCTTCTCAGCCATTCGGTATTCCTCAGTTGAGAATTCTTTGTTTAACTCTGTGCCCCACTTTTTAATGGGGATATTTGATTTTCTGGTGTCCACCTTCTTGAGTTCTTTATATATATAACTATATCTTCTTTTAGGAACAACGGAAGAAATTTAAACAAACTGAAGTTATCAAATAATTGTCTCTATATTTTAATGAAACAATAATAAAATTGTTTACAAAATCAAAGACTAAAAGCTTCAAGTTAACAACAAAGATAAACAAAAAACAAACAAAACCTAGCAGGGGCTAGAGAGTTGACTCAGTGAGTAAAATTTTATCAAGCAAGCATGAAGCCCTAAGCTCAGGTCCCATGCACATTAAAAACAAACAAACACACAGCAAAAATAGGCCATGTGGTATGCCTTTGTAAGACCAGAACTGGGAGGACTGGAACCTTGGGGCTCCACAAGCCAACCAGTCTAGCTGAATCTATTAGTTACAGGTTCATGGAGAGACTCTGCCTCAGAATAAATACAATAAAATAAAGGAGAAAAAATTATTCAGGAATCATCCTGATACTGACTTTGGACCTCTACTGACATGAAGACCTGTGCACACAGGTACATTCACACCTATGCCCATACCAATGTGTACATAGGGCATACACATAATATAAATTATATAGTATATACATGTAATAAATATTAAACTTACAGATGTAAACTTGGAAGAAGATAAATTGGCTGACATTTTTAGGATAACATTCTTCTTCTGGTGAGGCCTAAGACTCTTTAAAGTGCTTATAATTCATTCAGGTCAATAATTCTCCCTTAAAATCTACATATGACTGTTAGACTAATAATCTAATTTTAAATATTTTTGGTAAGATCAAGTTTCTTTATCTACCCTCAAGTATGCTATGTCATTCTAAGATAAATAATCAAGAAAATCACATTTTTATTGTAGTTACTTACAGCAATATTTTAAGTAACACACAAGAATCAAGCCATGCAAGGTTCTTTGAGATAACTGCATACCACCAAGACTAGCTTAGTCATTTTAGGAGACATGTATATATCTCAATACAAACATAGGATACTAAAAAAGAGGGATCCTCCTCTGTGTCCAAGGATTCAATCAACCACAGAAAAGTGTCCAGAAAAAAAAGTACAACTGTATTTTTAGTAAATATCTACAATTATTTTCATGACTATTTCCCAATCAAACCATTTCCAAAATGACAATTGTGTCATCAAGACCCAATTTTAGCCTCATAAGAGGCTATTCACAAGTTATACTAAAATTCTGTGCCATTTTACAGAGTGGTTGTGGATGTCCATAGGTTTTCTTTCTGTAGATGTTGGGGACTGGTGTTTCCCAGGAACTCACTAAAGTGACATATGTTAATATTTTTCAAGCATGAGAAAGTTAATACTCTTATATTCTTCTGGAATTCTGCAGAATAGATGAGAGGTACGTGATAGTCAATGAGTTTCCAATCTTCAACAACAAAGTATGCTTCACTGCCTTTCATTCACTCATCTAGCCACTGTGGGTGTCACTTTCCTTCCTGAAGACTGAGAAGTGGAGACATAATATCTAAACTTTCTCCTGGGTGGAGCTTCTCTTTATACTATAAAAAAAAATTACAAAAGACTGAAACTGTCCATTTGAGTCAATATTTTCTTGGCTTTATTTTGGTTAAGTCTGTCTGAGTATCTTGGCTTAGAAAACTGGGCATTAAACTTCTAACAGTGAATCTATAGTAATATTGTTAATCATCAATATATTACACCAGACAATAGCAAATATTCATGAAATATATTTTCCTTTAAAACTGGTTCAAACTATAAGGGCAGAATTGCACATTGATTTTCCTTAGCAGACACCTGGCACTATCATTTGTATCTGAGTGTTTATTTTAATTTCAAAAAACATGTTTAATTCATTTACAGTGAACTGTTAAACGTTTTCATGGTACCGTGAAATATAAATGTACAAAAGTATGTGTGGCCTGATTATTAATCCAGGCATTATGGAGGAGAACGTGATTGGCACTGGCATCCTCCCCAAGAGAAATCATCACATTGTATGTAATTTCTCCAGTTATTTGTGTGCAATGAACTTAAATATAATAAAATCTTACAGCACTCACAAATGGATTATACTATCTTTATACTATTATTGACTGCCATAGAATCTAACATTTATGATGTATAAAAAAGAGACTTATGGGTCTGGAAAAATGTCCAGTGGTTAACAGCAACTACTGTTCTTGCAAAGAATCCATGGTTGGCTCCCAGCACCTGTGCTACACTACACACAATTGCCTGAAATTCTATATCCAGAGAAAATAGTGCATTACTCTTGCCTGTGAGAACACCTACACATAGAAACACAGACACAGACACACACACAGACACACACAGACACACACACACACACACACACACACACACACACACACATTATTTTAAGGTTTTAAAAATGAGATTTGGTCTCCATGATTAACTATCAGTATTATCAAGTAGATGTTATTTAAAAGATGATATATTCCATAGCAAACAAATGATTTCCTGAACCCTATCATTATTCAAAATATGTACAAGTCTAATATGGAAAACTCATAAACATTTAACAAAGATACTATAAAAAACAGAGACAAAAGCCCTGCAGCTACTTCATTAATAAGAAACAGACTACTAGGGGGCTGGTGAGATGGCTCAGCGGGTAAGAGCACCCGACTGCTCTTCCGAAGGTGATAAGTTCAAATCCCAGCAACCACATGGTGGCTCACAACCATCTGATCTGGCACCCTCTTCTGGAGTGTCTGAAGACAGCTACAGTGTACTTACATATAATAAAAAAAAAAAAAGTGAGGAGGGGCCAAGCAGCTCCTTTAAAAAAAAAAAAAAAAAAGAAAAAAAGAAACAGACTACTAAATGTCATACAGAAGATTTTGTGTATGTGTGAATTTGTATGAGCATGTGTGTGTTTGTGCGTGCGTGTACAAATAATAATTTATGATTTTAAGCCATTTTGAGCAAGTGTTGAAATAAATATATTTAAAAATGAGTTCCAACTCAGAACTTATCAACAAATTACATTTACAAACTTGTTTTAAAAGAAAATAGTGTCACTGGAATAAAAAAAATATCCAAAGAATAGGGAATGAAATAAAACAATAGATAATGTTCAAATGTATTAATAGAAATGGAATTGACTATTTGTATTTGCCTGATGAGAAAGCATTTTACCGAGGAGAAAACATCAAAAGTTCAACTTTAAAATGTAGCTATAGATTATAGAAGCATAGTACACACTTAAAACCCTGCCACCTTAGTGGGGCATATGAACATTTTCCTCTCATTTAGTCACAGGTTTTACATTGACAGATATTTGGAAAATTAAACCCTGACTTGACTTTGTTACTTTATTTCTCATGTTTTCTTTCTTAGAGATTTTGTTAATACCTAATTGTAATACCATTACAACCATTTCATCAAGGAAGTATCATAAACAGATTTTTTTTTCATTTTTTTTCTCTTTATTAGATATTTTCTTCATTTACATTTCACATGTTATCCAGAAATTTTCCCTTACCCTCCCGCGTCCCCGCCCTGCTCCCCTACCCACCCCCTCCCATGTTATCTCCTTTCTTGTTATGCCCTCCCAAAACCCCCTATCCTCCCTCCCCACTCACCAACCCACACCACATAAACAGATCTTAAGGCCCACTCTAAGACATGGACTCTATATGCAACACTGCTGGGGTGACCAAGAACCTGAAACTAGATAGCCAGGGTCCTAGAGGAAAACAAAAAATGTAGCAATAAAAACTGAACAACCTCTAAGATCCTTTATAGAAATATCCTGCAGTATCAAACCAAGACTTCCTTCTTTATGTAAAAGTAAACTACCCTGTCATCTCATTAATATGCAAATTTGCTTTCTTGTTTAGTAAGTGGTAAAATTCTATCTATATCAAATAACAGTTTTGAATTAAATTCTTTATTCTTTAACAAAAATAGCAATACAATGACTCATAATGACATTCTCCTATTGTGGTAGTTTGAATAAAAATGGCCCCCATACAGTCATAGGGAAGTGGCATTATTGGAGGTATGACCTTGTTGGAGCATGGGGTGGCCTTTTTGGAGAAAGTTTACCACCTTTGAAGTTTTAAACGCTTAAGCCTGGCCCAGTGTCATGTTCTCTTCCTGCTGCATGTGGATTTAGATGTAGAACTGTAGAATACTTCTCCAGCATCATGTACGGCATGTTTCCTTCCATGACAATAATGGGAGACCCACAGACTGATAGCATGCAGTGAGACACACTGGAACATTTAGTCCTAAATGGGATGACTCTATTTTCACAGGCACCCTACACAAAACGAGGTAGAAACAGTTCAAGAACCAGAGGGGAGGGAGGTCACCAAGGAATTGAGGCCTGCTAAATCAACAAAATTGTCAGACATATGAATTCAATAGATCCCTTGTCTCATAACATCATCAGGATTTTTAAAAATCTAATTTAAAATTTCTATCTCATTTCTATTCTCTTGGTTTACCCTATAGGTCCTTTGTACATATATGATGGCTTCCAGTTTAGTTATTTTACTGGATTCCCCAGTGTGGAAACAAACTGGGTCTCTGGGTCAATATTTGTTTCTCATGCATTTTCTTGGGGTCTTTTCCTTTTGTTTGTTTTGTGTGTTAGGTGTGTCTGGTGTGTTAGAATTTTTTTTTATCTTATTTTCTTTTATCATCACCTCCTAGAAACCTGTTTTGTAATGAGGGACAGAAAGGGAATACATTGGGATTGGAGGGAGGTTGGGAGGCACTGCAAAGAGTAGAGGGAGAGGAAGCTACCTAGAATACATATTATATGAGAAAATTTCTATTTTCAATAAAAAATGTAAAATAATTGTGTATGTATGCACACGCACATATGTGTACACACACAGATGCACAAAAACATGTTCCCGATGCTTCTACATGCAAGTACAAGTTCTTAGAGGTCAGAAAGAGAGATGGATTCCCTTAAATTGGAGCTACAAATTGTTGTGTCATGGCCTGTGGATGCTGGGAACTGAACCTTACTCTTCTAAAACCCGACGAGCAATCTTTCCAGCCCTATCATGTAAAGAATTTTAAAGGACATGAGCAATGTTCAACAAAGTGAAATAACATAGCATGAAAAGCCATGTCACTGAGGCACTGAGCAAACTGTGGTAGATCAGAAGAAACACATATTAGGAACAGCTTTGCAGGCAAATTATGCTCTGATTATATACCCTTGCAGGTTTGTAAATCTTTCTCAGATATTGTCTGTACTATCTGATTAGGTGACAGAATTCAAATACATGTCAAATATATATGTACATATATACATATGTGTGTGTGATAAAAATACAAACAATATAATCTTAATTAAAAATTCCCAAGAGGACAATGCAGGCATTATAGAGTTAAGTGAAACAGAATCCAGACAGAATGCTTTAACATATGCATGCTTTCTCTCCATTGCCTTCTAGACTAGACACCAGGAATCACATCTGCAGTTCCACAGTCAATTGCTAAACATCTTTTAAAAGCTCATATATCAACATTTCAAGTGCCTATTACAATCTTCAGAAGGGAAGATGAATAAAGGTGATCCTATGTTTGGTTATGATTCTAACAACAACAACAACAACAACAACAACAACAACAACAAAGAACTCAGTAAATTTAACACATACATCAATTCACCTCCAAAAATTTCACAAGTACTTTAACTGTTATTTAATGGATTCATGCTCTCTTATATAAAATGTAACTACTATAGCTCATTGGCTCATAGCCCAATAGTCCATCTCATAGTAATTGTATTTCTCTGCAACTATCTCATGCCCATTTGAAGAGTCAGTTAGTGTAATTATAATCTTTATTTATTAGAGTAGATGTGGTTAAAATAAGCATTAAAAAAAGACTGCTATGCAAGTGCTTTAGGCACTCATAAAACCACACTATCATGGAGGGGAAATAAGATTATACATACATAGATATCCCCAGAAAATATGGAAGTTTGAGACCGATAGTGAAGGATTTAGTGTTAAATTCTGTATACCCATCCATTAGCATTATTCCATGCACAGAAATGGATTCTATAAACATGACTTCATCAGCATGATCATTTTTACAACTAAAATGATTTTTATCTGACAAAAGAGAAAGAGTGCATTACAGACTATTCTGGAAAAAATTTAAAAGATTGCTCAGTTTAAAAATAAAAAAATTATAATGGTAAATTTTTAAAAGAAGTAATTGGATTTAAAAATTATTTTTGGTTATCTAATGATGAGAGCTAAATGGCACCTCTCTGTAGAGTTGCATAATTACTGGGACACATATTTTGCTGTATTAGCTATCAAAGTCATGATTAAAAAAGCATTTAGTCCTTACTGAATAAATCATAAGAACTCATTAGAATTGGGTTATTAGAACATTAAAATCCTGACAGCATGATCCACAGCTACAAAAGCACTTCAACTTGCTTGTTTTCTTAAGAGAGGATTTGCATTTTATACCATCAAGGAGCTTGCTCTATCTACATGGGGAGATTTTATTGGCCTATTTAAATAATTCCAGGATACTTGACTTAAACAGGATTTAGGTACATGGAGACCATGAGTCCTACTTTCTTGTTTCACCTCTCAGGATCACTGTAGTTTTGAATGTTATTAGGCACTACCTATTAAAATCAAATATAAATACTCAATACTTCATTCTTTGCAGGTATTGTTTCAGCAAAGATAGATCTGTCTTGAAAATAAAGTTATTTGTGACTGGTCAGCAAATGGCATTTTTATGGCTTCAAAATTATTCATAGAGCTATGAATATTGTTTTGTTGGTAGAATACTTACCTCACATTAATGAAGCACTTTTTAAACTGATTTTGCTGGTAACAGGGTCAGGAATTCAAAGTCATCTTTACCAATGTAGACAGCCTGGGATAGATGACACTATTTTAAAGGATACAAAAATAAAATAAAACTTCAAAATCTGTTGTCAGCTATAAATAAAGGTACATAGTTTCAATCTATTAGTAAAATAAATTGTTGATGAGTATGTTTAAACTCTTAAGAGTTGGTCATTATCATTTTGCTTTAATTTATCTAAATGAACTACTGTTACTCATTGATCTATTACTCAAACAATTACTATGCTTGCCTTATTAGAGGAAATGGAAATGTATAGTGAATTTGAAGTATTAGTTAAATTCATGGACATCAGTATAAATGAATAACTGACAAGTTTTGGTAGTGTTCTAGAATCATAGACACAGTTAGATAAGGACTTATACGCAGCACTCCTGAGGCAGAGGCAGGCAGATTTCTGAGTTAGAGGCCAGCTTGGTCTACAAAGTGAGTTCCAGGACAGCCAGGGCTACACAGAGAAACCGTGTCTTGAAAAATAAAACAAAACAAAACAAACAAACAAACAAACAAACAAAAAAGGACTTACAGACACAGTGGCTTTATAGGAGCAGACAGTCAACACAGAATGGAATCAACCCTTGACTATGCTTTCCATAAATGCATTGTAACTAATATGCAGCTGAAATTTCATTCAATGGAAGAGTGTGGAAGAGTCCATATCAGAAAGCATGCAGCGCCTGCAGCACAGCAAAGAGAATGCTTGTGGTCAGGTGGCTTTCATGGGGTGAAGATGCATCACCTATGCTGGAACTCAACAGTGCAGGGAAGGATTGGAGTTGGAACATGTGTTGATGAAAAGATGATGGTTCACATCATGTTTTATTAGAGGACTTATTCAGAGTAACCTTCAAAGGAATCATCTAGAAATGGAAAATCATGTGTTGCTATGACATATGCCAGTGCTTAAAAATTGACAATTAGCAGGCTAAATCACAAGTAAAAGTAACATGTTGGTCTGAAAATAGTGCTTCTGAAATCATCCTGGTGAGGACAGACACAAGCAGGTAAATCCCAAGAAGCCAATGCTTCCAACTTGCATTATGGCCATTTCTAGTGATTCCTGCATTCCAGCATCCTCTTAATGCTATCTACCTAAGATATTTCCTTTTTTCTTCCTTTTCTTTCTTGCTTCCTTCCTTCTTCCAGTCCTGTCCTGTCTCTAAACCTTTTGAGGTTTCTTTCTCTGTTTCTTCTTTTGTTTGCAGACAAGGTAACTTATTAAGCATATTTCCTTCCCCACAACACTACATGTTGGGGCTTGGAGAGATGGTACAGAGCTTAAAAACATACTTCAGTTCTTAGAACACACATCAGGAGAGTAAGCTTTGGAAGATTCAATAGCTACTTCTGGCTTTCTCAGCCACTTACATTTATGTGCACATACGCACATGTATACGTGAATACACACTTGTTATTTTAAGGTTTTCTTAAGGTTGTAATGTTAATATTCCCCTGAGAACTAAACTATTTTGAATAGCCTATTAGAAGCAAACCATAAAATCCATCAGTGTTTAAGGTCTCAGTACAACTCTGAAGACTATGTATTAGTGCAGACCAACTGTGTAAGCCTTAGTGGAATTTAAACATCAATAAGCAAACTAGGAACTAGCCTAGCCCATGGTATATTTTACTTACAGAGTATTTTAGCATCAGAGACAGTGAGGGTCAATTATTTACTCCTTTTAAGTCATAATAATATGAAAAAAGGATATTATACTTAAGATATTACAGGGAGTAACCAACCATGTACTTGAGATTGTGATTTTTGTTTTTGTTTTTTCTTCATTTGAAACAAGATCTTCTATAGCCCAGGTTGTCACGGAACTTAGTATGTGGAGTCGATAGGCTACAACCAGACACAGGAAGGATGTGGGTTCTTACCATCCATGTAGATGAGAAGTGCTAACCATGCATCACAAGCTTCACTGACTCCTGTGTCTTTCCGATGGAACGGGTGTGTGTCTGTTCCATGCCCGGGTCCATATCCCTTTATTGGAGTGCTTTGAGAAAAGTCAGTACTGGTGCTCATCTCTGTGTCATCATTGTGGATGATGTATGTCACAGAAGAGTGGTAAAGAGGGAGAAAGTAGACGATCAGTGTGTGATGCAGAATTTAGGAAGTACTGATTATTTATGTTTCCCTGGTGCTTCTCACATTGCACAGTACATGGCAAAATATTGTGTAAGTCACCTCTTTCAGTTTTCTCTAGGAACCACAATCAGAGGATTATTTTCCTAATGGTGAATTTAGAGGCATCAAAGCAACTTTCCATATAATAACAGGACAATTCTTCCACCAAGATAATGTTTCTTCCCCCACATCTACTCAGCAAATATTGATTCATCCTCATTTTAAAGCATTATATAGGAGTTGCTGGAGATTGTAATGAAGACTTAAAAATTATTTCAAATCCTCATCCTGGTAATGATATCTCAAGCTCTCACTCTTACAACAAAAACAAACTATATGCCTTATATTAGCACAAGTGTAACAATCACCAGAGGAAAGAGGATCTAGATTTACCTAAAAGATGAACCTATCTTGTGTCAAAATGACAAAAACAAACAAACAAACAAACAAACAAAATAAAACAAAAACAAAAGAACCCACAAAAACCAAAACAAATAAATAAAAACCCCACAACAAACCAAGTAGGACATCTCTTTTCTGAATATTAGCCAGACAGATTATAGGACATACTACCTGATGTCAGGGGATCAGGAAAGTTCCAGTATCGAGAGATTAAGCTCCAGTTCAGCTTAGTAGGTGGCACACAAGAATAAATAAAGGGTACCAACTTAAAATGCTAGTAACAAGTTTTAAATGTCATTTTTCCTGATGGGATACATCTAAGGTCAGGGAACAGAACATCATGTGCTTGCCGTGCAGGTGTGTGTGTGTGTGTGTGTGTGTGTGTGTGTGTGTGTGTGTCCTGTGTACTAGATTTGACATCATGAATTCAGCCTCTTGGTGTAACATACTTTCAGTGAATCAGATCACAGACATAAAATGAAATCATCAGCACAGTTATAGCAAAAATCTCAGTGCTATTCATCAAGGGCTCATTTAAGACACGAAGCTGCAAACATCAGATAGCTCAAAGTCTAATGCAAAACATGTAACAGAGTTTGCCTAAAGTCAAGATACATGCTCTTTTTATAGAGATAACAACACACTCACACTCAGTGTTCAAAACAAAATAAAATTTATTACTAAATATACTTTCTTAACATCCCTGATATATATTATTTAGAAATTGAGGTTAACAAGGCAAAAATGCCCATCTGCCTTTCATTAAACCCAAAATGAACACTGCACTTTTGAAAAACAATGCATATTCTCTGGTCACATAGATCACTAATACAGATTAATGGTAATAATTTAACCTTCTATTTTAAAATAGTTATGACTTATAAGAAGTTGCATCTCTTTTTCAGAGCAGTCATTAACAAATGTTACCTGACTTTCTCTTGAAGTGATATGCATTACTAGGTTGAATTATGAGCAGCACACAGATGTTAACTGGTCTCCAGAAGTTTTGGGTTCCACCAGGTTTTGAATAAAATTAACTTTTATATATTTCTTATGCTATCTTTTCTTTTTGTAGATCTGTGTACCAAACTTTCCACTTACCAGAACTGAATGCAAAGGTTAAATGTGAGCTTTTCTTTTTCTTTTTTTTAATAAGTAATCAATGTGTTATAGACCAAAATGAGAGTTCTTAGCTACAGACCTCTTTGCAAAGCAGTGGCTAGTACTCATCTTAACAAAGTCAAGTTTTAGAATACCATACATCTTTTGTGCTCTTATATGCCGAAGGACCAGAACAGTGAACTAGCTCCAAGACCATGGGTGAGAACACTAAGTTATTTTTGACTTAGTAGCTGTTTATTGAACAGCTCATTTTGATCACATACCAAACTAGACAATCTAAAGGATCAGAACATGCATAATTTCCCAGTCACTAAGATTCTTGTAGAATATAGAAGCAGAAACTTGTCTGTGGAAAAAATAAATGCAATACTCTGCAAATAATGGGGAACTAAGAAGTGGACTTCGTGATAAAGAGGCACAAGGAAGCTATATTTTTGGCTGTGGAGAGTCTGTCTTGCAATAATCTTCTCCATAAAGAACTAAGAAGCTTGAAATATAAATCCAATATAGTATTTTTACTCAAGTGCTCTCTGGTACTCTATTCTAGGTATATCATACCATCTCTGTTAATTTTGTAACATAAATTTACAAAACAATCTAAGCCACCCACTTTGAGATGAAAGGTACTTCCTCCATGACCAGGAAGAAGAGCCAACTCTAGCAAGTTATCCTCAGACATCCACATTTATAACATGGCATATATACATGCTCACACACATACTCAAAAGCACCACAGGCACAAAGAAATAAATTATGGAAAAAAGTTAAAAACGAGAAGAAACAATGGTACCTTAAGGAAGTTTTGTTGTATTGTTCCTTTAGTGGTTGCTAAGTGGTTGGTTCATTAGCTCTTCCTGTCCCAACTCACAGTGTACAGAGCCTAATGAGCAGCTCTATGAATGTCTTGGGGATGCTAACTTTCATGTGCATTAAGATTGACTATTAGGACAAAGCTGACACAAAGCACTAAGGACACGCTCCACAGGAACCAAGGAAGCAAACGGAAATTGGAATGTCCTCTTTGTAGCTTGTAATTACTGCTTCATGTCTCACTTGCCTCAAGTGATTTGGTTTTTATTTAAGAGAAAAGTAAACTATAGTGGTGAGTACTCTTTACTCAGTATTCCTGTTGGTTTTATCTAGAAGTATAACTTATAGGAAATTTAAAAAGGAGGTCCTGGAACTAATTAAGTTGCTGCTTAGCTTAAGAAAGTTTTTTCATTTGGGCAGTGGAGTCAGATTAATAAGATCTTTATTGTGGTTCTTATCATTTATATCATCTTTGAGTCTCATTTGCTTTTCTAGTAAATATATGAAATGATAATAATAACTTGCATATCTTTAAGGTAAGCTTACTATCATGAGAGATAAATATCAATGTTTCAATGGCTTATCAAAATGAAACATTATTTGTTTCCCCCGAATCCCATGAATAGCTTGGGATGGAAGGCTGCTGTGCTCTGCAACTAGTATCCTTTTATTTTGTGGTTCAATAATTTTCAGCATGGAGGTCAAATAGCTCCATTGTATGTGTGTGCATGTGTGTTTCATATATGTGTATATGTATGTTTTGGATAAAGGAGTCTAGCCATATGGATATTAACCAAATTGAAAAATAGAATTGAAAATGACCATGACTAATAAGCCTGTGAAACACATGAGCTTACCTTGTTATAGGAACGACCTTATATGTCTATGTTACATTGCTCTGATGTTAGGTATGAGGCTATTGGTAATAGCAGGGTCAATATGACAAGTGAGAGAGAAAAGAGAGACTTCATGTGAGATGTTCTGATCAACCCAGTCTGGGTATTAAATTAGAAAGTTGTTGGGGAACTGAAATGCATTACAGCATGGGAACCCTTAAAAGTGAACACGATTTCATGTGTTACCTTTTCATTATGTCAAGTGCCAGCTTTCGTAAGGACCATTTTATTTCTCCAAAATAGTGGGCAAGATTTGACTGCATTTTCCAAATTTTATTACATTCTTATTACATTTAAAGTTTTAATATAGTAAGTTTTGATTATATTTTGCCCTTGTCCCAAGTTCTTCCAGAGTTACCTATCTCCTCACCCTAACCCAACGTCATGCTATTTCTCCATCAGGAATAAAAGAAAAGAAAAAAAAAAACTAAAATCAACAAGAAAACAAAAGGACAGAAGGTATATCTTCTTCAAGACAGGAGGCAGGAGGAAGATGATAAGGAGCTGTGGGAGGATGGACAAGGAAGGGGCAACAACTGGACTCCAAAAAAGTAATAAAAATCGGGGTATATAGACTGGCCAGGCAGTGGTGGAACACATCTTTTTCCCCAGTGCTTATAGGCAGAACCAGGCAGATCTCTGAATTCAAGGCCTGACTGGTCTATAGAGCAATTTTAAAACAGCAAGGGCTACATAGAGAAACCCTTTCTTGAAACAAACAAACAAAATATAAGTAGAGAGATCTTAAAAGATAAAACACAAATGTATGAAGAATACTTTTTTTTTAAATGTTCAATATCCTTAGTTAACAGGAAGTGTAATTTAAAACTATTTGAATATTTTAATTTATCCCATAAGAATCATTAAGATTAATAAAACAAGTGATGGATGATGCTGTTGAAGGTTTGGGGAAATGAGAATATTTATTGATTTCTGGCAGAAGTGTAAACAACTACAGCCACTATGAAAAGTAGTGTGTCAATTCCTTAGGAAGCTGAGAATTTATCTACCTAAAGATCCAGCTATATCAATCTTGGGCATATATTCAAAATATTCTCAATCTTACTATATAGATACTTGGTTATGCATATTAATTTATTTGTGTTTATAATATTAAGAAATTAGAAATATCATAGATATTCATCAACTGGTACATTTACACAAGGTAGTATTAATCAGCAGTGAAGAAAATGAAATTAGGAAATGGGCAAACAAATTAATGGAGCTAGAAACATAATCTTGACTGAAGTTTCCTGGGCATACAGAAAGACAAACCCTTTATTCTTTCTCTCACAATCAACACTAAATCCTTGGATTTTTTATGGACATACTAGCAAATTGGTTGGAACTCAGGAGAACAAATTATTGATCACATCATTGCAAGTTATAATTACCCAGAGATAACATAGTAGTTGAACTCTTCAAGTTTCAGGCAGATGTGTGCATATGGGTTAAATTTAAGATATCATAACACATTTGGAAAGTCCTGTGTGTAGAAAGCCAGAGTAATGTGACTCCTTCTACCCGACCACAAAAAAATACAAGACTTCCATTGTTTCTGTTGTATGTTCTTAGAACTTAGACCATCTGACATAAGCAGATGGGCATCCTGCTTAAGGAATGCATACATATATACATACATATATACATGCATACATACACCATATATAAATACAATCATTCTCACTCTACCTCCTAGGTTGACTTCAAGTTCACACTCCTCTTGATTTTGCTTATTGACTACTGGGATGTAAGCTTCTACCATCACATGAAGCTCTTGATTAATGTGTTGATTCTTATTTGGATTGTTTCTATCCTCTCTGCATCCTGAATCTAACATGGATCAGAAGGCAGAGAGTATAATTTTTATTTAGATCTACAAATCTTTACCATACCACAGCCTTTCACACATTTCCTAAAAGTATTTCTCAACCCCCTTTCCCTATAGTGCAGCAGTTAAAAACAGATTTATAATCAAGCTGCCATGTGGTAATTGGTGGCAGCTTGATCAAATACAGACAGTACCTGGCCTTCAACCTCTTCTTGTGCAGTGAAGGAGGAGTTATATTTTCCTTGGATATCTACAGTTGATATAAAGTGATATAAATAACAAATTGAACATGAATATCTGCTCCTGGTAAGCCTATTGCTGTTGATGGAAGTGACCAAGGGTTCTTTGGATAAGCTTTCCAATAAAAGATGGATTTTGGAAATAAATAACTCAGAAATATATAAAATTATGATGGCTTAAAATAGTTTCTGGTGGTTCCATTGGTAAAATATATCCCATGAATGCATGAGAATTTGGGAGCAGAATCCCATCATCCACAGAAAATCCAGGTGTGGTTGTACATATCTATAACTGTGGTCAGATAGAAATAAGAGGACTCTTGGAGCTTATGAGTCAGCCAGTTGAGGTAATCAGTGAGTTTTGGGTTCAGTAACAGTCCTGTCTACAAGCTGAAATGGAAAGGAATAGTGGAAGCCACCTGATGCAAACTTTAGTCTCATGTGCATGAGCTTGCACACACACACACACACACACACACACACACACAGTGTTTCACATGCATATAATACATACAAGACACAAATACACACATACACACACATAGAGAGAGAGACAGAGACAGAGAGAGAGACAGAGAGACAGAGAGAGAGACAGAGAGAGAGAGAGAGAGAGAGAGAGAGAGAGAGAGAGAGAATGAAAAATGGTTGTTCACCTAGCTAAGGCATTCCATGACTTTCTATCTTTGCAGTCTTTCCCAAAATGCTAGCTCATTGACAAAGCACCATAAGAAACTGCTTGTGTGCAGGCTAACAATCAGGAGATTGTTAGAGACTGAGATTAACTAATTATGTATTTCCCTGAAGAAAGATAAGGAGTACAGACAGAAGGAACTTTCATTAGACCTGAGTGTGGGCGTCAAACACGAAAGCAGCCTATTTGTGCTAATTTTTGTGCATGTGTGTGGGAAGTAATTGTTCATCAGCATCTTCTCTGGCTAACTCATTGCACTAGATCTTGCAGAAGCCTCTGCAGTACAGAATTCTCTGCCATCCTGACCTAAGCATGAGTGGCCATTAGCGGCTGGCATGTTGTTAAATTGACAGATGCTTGAGCACCAGTGTAAGAGTCCTTAGCCCACTGGGGAGAACTAAAATTGAGGAGCAAAGTTTTCACACTCAGCTTCAGCATTACGTGCATTCCTAAAAGAAATCCCTCTTAACTCTGAGGAAGTAGCCTTTTGAATAAAACACTTCATTCTTTGCATGCTATCTGGAAGAGCTTCACTCATCACCTAACTTTCAATGTCATAAATTTTGGCAAGAGCATTGTAAGCCAGATTATCTCTGTAGCAGAACTGAAATAAGTGTGGGAAGCTGCTTCTAACTCATACTGGTTACAGAACCTCAACTGGAGAATAACTTCCATCAGGGTGGCCTTGCAGACCTGTCTGTGGGCATTTTCTTAATTGCTAATTTATATAGGAGGATCTAGACTGCTGTGGGCAGGGCTGTTCCTTAGCAGAGGAAACAAGTCAACCAACCACAATACGCTGCTTCAGTTCCTGCCTCCAGGTTCTTGTCTTGAACACCTTCCCTGGATTTCTTTGATGATAGACAATAACTAAAAGCCAAATTAATCTTTTCTTCCTCAAGTTGCTTTTGGTCAATGTTTTATCACATCAATAGAAAGCAAATTATAAGGATAGGAATTCATATTGGTAAGGTAAAGAGGTGTAATGATGGAACAAACTTTTTTTTAGACTGCTTTTGTGAAGAATGTTGAAGAATTTGGAGCTTTGCATAGGAAGTGCCATTGAGGGGTCAAAGTTTAATGAGTTGTTATGAAAAAATTGAAGATAATGGTGAGAGAAATACAGACGATGGAAGTTGGACTTGTGAAGTTTCAGAGGAAATTGCTCCAGAGGGTTCAAGACTACATCTCTAGCTGGTAGAAGAGCTTGATAATGCATACTTATTTGGTGGCAAATAAGCTGTAGATTTAAAGGAGTCATGAAAATTGCTGAGGCTTGACACTGTAAATACCAGGGGAGTTAATTGTTGAAGAGTAATCCTCAGTATCTGGAGAGATCCCGGTATGCTGAAAATGTCAGCACCATGGGATGACCAGACATGACAGAAGTAGGTATGCACTGGAGTGGTCTCAGTCTACCAGTCAAGCTCTGTTCTGCATATAGCACAGCCAGAGACTGAAAATGTCCAAGCCTTGAGAGCCCTGAAGACTATTAGTGAGTTTCAGATGTCTGACATTAAACTACATTGTTTGATTTATATTTCTGGACATTGGCTTTCTTCAGTTCAATTGTAACAATAACTTCATTCATTCTTCTTAGAATAAGAAGCATATAAATTTATTTTATTTTACTAGAGCACACAGTTGAGAGACTTTGGATTTTACAGAGACATTAGGTTTTTATACGTTTTAATGTTCCATTAGGTTCTACATTATGACATTAATATGAGAACATGGGGATAAACAAGAAAGAAATAGTTGTAACTGAATAGTGATGTGATGGTGTGTGAAGGTGATAAGGGGTCAATGTACTGGATAGGTTTTGTCAAGTTGGCAAACTAGAGTCACCTAATAAGAGGGAACTTCCATTGAGGCATTTCCTCCATCAGTCTGACCTGGGGACTTGTCTATGAAACATTTTCATAATTGTTAATTAATGCAGGAGAGAATGAACTTCTGAGCTCAGTGCCATCTTTAAACAACTAGGCCTGGAATGTACAAGAACATGTGTCTGAGCAGGCAAGGGAAGCAAACCAGTAAACAGCATTGCCTATGGTTATGGTTTTGCCTATGGTTATGGTTTTGCCTATGGTTATGGTTTTGCCTATGGTTATGGTTTTGCCTATGGTTATGGTTTTGCTTCTGTTCCTGCCTCCTTTCTGGCCTTGAATCCCCCCCCCCCATGCTCCTTGACAATCGTTTCTAAACGATCTAAGAAGTCCTTTTTTTCTCCGCCAGGTTGTTTTTAGCCAGTGTTTAATTACAGCAGCAAAGAAGCAAATTGGGACATGAGCTTGACAGAGCACAGACGGGATGGAAGACTGCTTTCCCTCTTCCCTCAGCACGTGTGTAAGAGATCTTCTGAAGCTAACCTGACTCCTAGAGACAGCATTTGAAGAGGAATTTTGGATAACTAAGGAAAAGAAATTGAGGCATAAGACAAATAAATGTAATCAATAAAAATTAAATAGGGGAGGGGGAGCTTGTTCAGTTGATGAAGTACTTGTCCTGTAAGTCTGAGGACCTGAGTCTGGATTCCCAGGATCCACCTATAATTTCAGATCCATGAAGGCACAGACTGATGAATTCCAGAAGCTCACCAAATAACTAGTCTTGCTGAGTAAGTAAGCTCCAGGTTTAGTGAGACACTTTGATTCAAAAATAAGTTGGAGAAGAACTGGGAAAGAGACCTGATGTCAACATCTGGCCTCCACAGCCATAGGAACATGTGCATACACACACACACACACACACACACACACACACACACACACACACACACACCATAAAATAGTCAAATTAAAGGAAGATAGTGTTGCAATAACTTCGTAAAGAAGGAGCTGAGGCTACCAGGTATTGTCTTTTTCTCTCCTGGTAAAGCCAAAAGTACTTGGCTCTGATCATATTGACACAAGGGATTAGACTCAGCATATCCTAAAGTGATAGAGGGAGTGGTAGATACAGGTTGGCCATGTTCTGCTCTCTTTCCCAGGCTTTTCCTGATGCTAGTCTTTTAAAGGTCGGGAAGACCCTGAAATAAACTCAACAGTAGTCTAGTTTAACAGAAAGGAAGATGGGTCGCCTAGTTGTTTCTAAATCCCTTTTATGCAAGTTTCAGCCCTTTATGCACAGCGTGATGTCTCTTGTTTCACAGTGTCCTGATTTGAATATAACTTATATTTGTCCTCTATCCAAACTCCCATTCAAATTACCTCACCTCATCCTTAAAACACCAAGTCACAATACAATGTAAATAATTTATAGATCTTCATAGATTCCCATTTTAATTTGTTTTCTGCAATGAATAAATGCATGAATAGTGGTATTATATTTTTAATCATGAAAACAAGATGTGTATTGTTGCTGGTGAATTGGGTAGAACTAAACAAAATATTTTCTTATTATCTAGAATAAAATAACAGTTTAGGGATATCTTACTTCGATAAGATATCCCTAAATTTTGAATGTGAATCCCCTTGAAAATCTATGATAATCATTTTGTCTCTTATCTGAGGAGTATCAGAATAGTAGCCAGAGTGCTTATTCAGAAACATGACCAACAAGCCTCCATGATCTGATACCACTGGCCTAGGCAGTCCAGCTATTGTCTCATCTAGACCCCTGTCTCTGTTCTGTGTTCATACAGCACACACTGTAAAGGCCCAGGGATGTCTGCCTCAAGGCTTTTCTGATCAGACATTCATATATGAATCTCTCTTTGCTTTGTCTGCTCCAAAGATTATTATTCATTGTTTCTAATTGCTCCATTTCTGGATCTGTTCATAAATACACATCATTAGAACATTTTCAAAAGATCTGTCATGGGATTGTCTCTAGTTTTTGTGCTTTTAAATGTAAAAGCCCCCAAAAGAATTGGCAGCAACTCAAAATAATGATTATGTAAATGAAAGGGGGTCTTGCTTTTAAACTAAAGAAAGGCAAAGCTCTTTAGAAAAAGGACCCCTCCTCTTCCACTAAGAAAGGGCTACATTCCTTTTCTCCATCTCTCCATGCTTACTCTCTTCTAAATCCTAGGGACCATACTTCTAGAATATTCTACAGAAGATCATTAGTGGCCAATTGCCCATCTATCTGTTTCTTCATTATTATAATGCTCAAGCTATTTGCTTTTTGTTTTTCTGGCTCTTGTGTTGGACCACTGAACATGTGTGTGTGTGTGTGTGTGTGTGTGTTTCAATATAAATTCTAGTTGGAACAAAAAAAAAAAAAAAAGAAGAAGAAGAAAAAGAAAAAGCCCTCCAGATATTATAATAAACACACACAGAGAGGAAGAAAAAAAAATCTATCTCCATTGAGCTTAACAATCAGGACGGCCAAAATAACCTCTTATTAACATTTATTTTACAAAAGAGGCAGGGTATAATTTGGTGATAGATTCAGATTTGGAGAGCAGCTATAATCAGCCCCGAAGGCTTCTGCCTGAAGGACACGGCTGCTATCTTTTGTAATTATATTTCTCTGCCCCTATTCCACACCCTCATCTGTAAGAGTCTTTTTCACCCCTGCCTCTGATAGCTGTCTGCATCTCCTCTTCAGCCCCCTTTCTTTCCTTAGCAGTACCCTTCTCTTCCTTTCTGTCTCTAGCTTTCCCTCCCAAGTCCCCTGATAATGTGGCTTCTCTCAATAGCCTAGGCAGGTTTTAAGATTAGAAGAAAGCCTCTTGGTGGAGATGGGGGATGGCTGAATAGGAGCAGGAGGCCCCACTCCTTTGGCAAACAAGGCTCTGGGAACTTGTCCAACTGGGGAGAACATGTGCTGGGCCCCTGAATAGGCAAGCAGCAGGCCAGCCCATATGTCAGCCTGTGCCACAAAGACGCCCTTGCATATCTACCGTGACAAACAGGATTACCAGAGACAATTAATCTGGCTCGCTTTATCAAAATTGAGTGATGACCTTTGACCTTTCCCCTCAGTGTGAGGCAGATGCCACGCTCCTACTCAATAGGCCTGAAGCGCTCCCTTTCTCTCTTCTGTAAAGCATCCAAGGCCTGAATCAGTCTGGCAGGGACTAACTGCAGACTGAGGAGGGGAAGTCGCGCATGCAGCAGGCTGAGTCCACATTTCTTTCCAAGGCCCAGAAAAGACAGCTCCAGATCTTTAGCTGCAGTGGATGGAAGAAGAAACACTTGCACTTTAAGTTTAGTTCACTCTTGTTTGGAGGCCTCATCTTGCTGAGGTGGAAGAAAGAGACTTTTTAGTTAAGGCACTGTATGGAAGCACTAGTGGATATCAGTGGCATTGTACAAGTGAAAGAAGGCGTGTCCATGCATGAGAATTAATAGATTTTATGGCGCTGTTTTTGATAGCTTACAACAACCATAATGATGCCACAGGAAAGTGGCAGAGCTTCCAGAGGAGGAAACTTTTCACATAAAATTCTGTCAAGCTCGTCCCTAGAACTTACCCATCTGTCTACATTGTAGTGCTTGTACCCAGGTATGTGTGACAGACACTAAGAAGCTGAAATTTTTTCTTTTACCTGTCAAAGTCATTTCTCACACTGTTTATCTTGGTTTATAAAGGAAATGATGGGAGTTTTGGAAGTCTCAGAGGACATTCAGGGAAGAGAGACTGTTGGTCACATCTCTACCTCCAGAGAAGAGGAGGCTGAGAGTGACTATGAAGGCCAGAATTGTTATGAAATGATGGCACTGCTGTTCACTGGCTCTGCCTCACCCACAGGAAAGGCTGCCACACTGCTTACAAAAGAGCAAGACAGAAAATAATAGGTGACTCAAAACTGTTCACCTTTGTGCACCCTTGTTGAATTACTTGAGGAACTTCTCAGCTCAGCTTACAGAAACATTTCTCTAGGGAGTAACTGGTTTGTGGCAGGCTCACTGTATACGCCTCCAGCACCTCTGGGACCAAGAGAACTCAGAAGAAGTAAGACCCGGATTCTTCTTGGATATGACCCTGTGTCTGTCCTGTCACCATATTCTCGGT
This sequence comes from Mus minutoides, assembly GCA_902729485.2. Lineage (NCBI taxonomy): Eukaryota > Metazoa > Chordata > Mammalia > Rodentia > Muridae > Mus > Mus minutoides. The sequence goes on from LR751495.1 coordinate 112,310, forward strand.
GATCTTTATGCATTCTGACATCCAACTGCTGCTGATATTGAATGAGAGAAGAGAGAGCATGCACTGAGCTTCACTGAAGATTTCCTCTTAACTACCTGAGCTAGCTATGTCCTAAAAGCCAACTCCAATGTGGGCATCTCTTTTGATTTAGGAACCGAGATTGAATTGCATAAGGTCTGCCTTGCTCATCCTAACTTTGGGGTCTGACTTTTCTCCTGGATGTGACTTACAGTGAGTTCTTGCACTCCTGCCTTGAGATCCGATTAATACTGTACTCACTCACTTTCTTCAGATCATAAAATTAAAGGTTTGGTGTAAAATTTCAAAGCAGAGATGCAGAGGCAGGCAGATTTCTGAGTTCAAGGACAGCCTGGTCTACAAAGTGAGTTCTAGGACAGCCAGGGCTATACAGAGAAACCCTGTCTCGAAAAAAAAAAAAAAAAAAAAAAAAGATTTCAAAGCAGGGCTGTGGTGGTACAAATTTTAAATCTCATCACTAGGAGACAGAGGCAGTTATATTCCTGTGATTTCAAGGCCAGTCTATTCTACATTCTGAGTCTCAGGTTGGCTAGGGCTGAAAGTCTATAGAGTGAGACCGCATGTCCAAAACTGGGGGGATTGCAAAACAAGTTCTGAAGTTCTCATGTGTGTGACTTTGTCTGAGAACAGAATTATATGGATTGCATTTTAAGTCAGGTTACACAGTTGATTGGAGATTATTAGAAGACAGAAATTATTGTTAAAATGCATATTCAGTGGGAAGTTGTACTTGCTTATGCTTGACATGAAAAAACCTGAATATGCAAACTGTTTCCCAAAAAGGCATGGGATCCAAGCATCGAACTGTGGGGAACTGTATTTAAGGACACAGCTGTAGAATTAAACCTGGCTGAGGTTTGCAAAGCAAAGGTCACTTTCACTGTCTAGAAACTTCAGCTGTCTGATGTTGGGACCTGAACCCATGAAAACGGCAAAGACTCTGTCCTGAAAGGACCTCTGATGACATCATTTTGATAAGAGCTGGGGAAAGAGCTTCCACTCTACATATGAATCTCAAGATACAGTGTTATAATACTCAGATTGTCATTGTCCCTGAGCACGCTTCCCCACAAACCCATGAAAGTCTGATCTATTCATTTGTATTGAACATTAGCCAATGATAAAGAGTTAATTGAGGAATGTAAAGTCTCCAAAGTCATCAAGATGAATTCCAAGTAACATTAGACATATATCCTGTTCTCTACTTTTAGAAAATGGAGAGGTGTTTCCAAAGTAGTGCTGTCGATAGGAAGCCTAGCATGTGAGGACACCCCAGGGTGTTACTATCTGTGCTAACAAGGACAATTGGCAGAGTGAGTGAGCGTCTTTCTATAGATTTCAAACTATATTAAGTCTTTATATTTCTCTTAATTTCTTGTGTCTTATAATAAATCATAAAGTCAACTTTTTTGCTGTTTGAGACTGAAAAGATTTGAGGGTTATCATGGGTACTTAAGGAGTAGAAATAACAAGGAATAAAATTTAGTGAAGCAGGAGTTTTTTTTTTTTTTTTTCTTGGACTATTTCACATCCCAGCTACACTGACTTACTAAATAGTCTTGGTCTGGAGCTGGTCTGAGGCAACCCAGCACACTCAGACTCACGTGTCTCCATGTGGATGACCTGAGGTGAGTATATGCTGGACATTTAAAAGATCCTAGGCAAACTTCATTCTGGGAAGCTGTGAGACTGCATTAAAATGAAGTCCTTTGTATGGAAAAGAGTGGAGTAGTGTTTCAGTCCGGCAAGCTGTACATTGCTGGAATCCTTCTAAGAGACCAAAGGCTATAGGATTCCTGCCTTGGAGGGTGATTGCCTCAACTTCTTGGTGAGGCCTAAGCTAAAACTTCAGTATGTTCCCAGAGCTAAAGAACAAGCTAGGGGCTCAATTGTTCCTTGGGTATGAATGCAGATATTGTTTTAGGCTGTCTTTTTTCCTGTGAATGTCTCTGTTGAATATTTATAGGGTCTAAAAAGGTGGCTCAGTGATAAGAGCATGTACTGTCCTTATAGAAGATCCAAATTGAATTCCTAGCACCAATATCAGGTGTCTCACAATCACTTGTATCCAGCTCCAGTGTGTGATTGTTTTGTCCTCCATGGGAATCTGCACTCCTCTCTTTCTGTCTCTCTATCTCTCAATCTCTGTGTGTGTGTGTGTGTGTGTGTGTCTGTCTCTGTCTCCCCCCCCATCTCACACACACTCTATCTCACACACAAAAAAAATTAAGAATAAATCCTTTAAAAATACATATGGAAATAAGCCTGACCCCTTGGCACACCAGAGAAAATCACAGAGGAATCCTCTGCTACCTGAACAATGGAAAGTTATTCTTTCTTCCACCCTATTTATTTGCCCACTTCCTAAGTCTGGTAAAGCATTCATATCACGTGAATATTGAAACTACTGGTTAGATAGTTCAATGCCAAACCCACTGAGCACAGTTTAGTGGGATGGAAGTAGCCGTCTCCTCAAATACTGCCTTACAAACGTGAGTCTGTGGAGGATTTGGGGCAGGGTTCACATTTGACTTGACATATTTTTTGATTGCAGTGCTGCAGGTTGGGGTGAGTGTAAATTGCCAGGGCATGCTGGACAACTGCAGGAATGGCTTGCATTAGTAGTGCATGGGCTAAGCAGAAGGTGGCAGTAGCTTAACACTACCGAATAGGCAGGAATGGCATGGCTAGGTTCCTTGGGTTATTGTCTACATTCCTAAGAGTTTACAGTTTCATGCTTGTAGAAGCAAGAAAGGACAAGACGAGGTGCTGAGAGACTTACTTAGATAGGATACCATGGGATACTGAGGTTTGGACAATGAATCATGGCACCAGTGGGGAACCAAGAGGATATTTGGAAGCATCTCTGAGCTCTCTGAAGATATTTTTCTTAGAGCCAGTCCTTAGTCCAAACCTCATTAAAGGAAGTAGAGTCTCAAAATGAGAACTAGGAAGGGATAGGCAGTTTCTGTTTGTCCTCTCCCCGAAAGAGCCATTTACAATGAATTCATACTGGAACTACACTCTATTGTGACAAAGAAAATTGGGATCCAACTATCTCAAACAGCACCCCTATGTTGACACTTCTCTGTTGAATTCGCTGGGTAAAATCCCTGCTTCATCCCATAGTATTACAGAACATGTCAGGCACAGGCTCAGGTTCATTACTCTTTTTTGTTTGTTTGTTTTTGTTTTTGTTTTGTTTTTTTTTTGTTTTTTTTTAAGACAGGGTTTCTCTATGTAGCCCTGGCTGTCCTGGAACTCACTCTGTAGAACAAGCAGTCCTCAAAGTCAGAAATCTGTCTGAAACAATAAATGGCTCTCCCTGCTAGTGTGGTATGCACTGTGAATTGGGGTATGTAAGTCTTATTCACTAAATCTTATCTCTTGATCACTATCAATCCCACTCTTCTTAACAATTTTCACCAATCTCTTAAGTGGCATGCATTAGTTAACTAATCCCCCATGGCACTTCAGAGACAGGCTGGAAAAGTATGCTGATATAATGGGGTCTAGTGAAGACTAGTTAAGTGACAAATAACAGGTCATGATTAAGCCACTTCCTGTCTCTAAATCCGTTTCCACATCACTTAACATAAAGAAAGATGGACCTCAGGAGATGGAGATTCTCAAGTCCTTCCTAAGACTTGTCATCATGAACAATCTAAAGTATAGTCAGCAGAAACCAAGGAGGAAAGAGATTCCATATTAATCTTAAAGGTAACTTGCTACAACAAAGACAATGGCTGCTTGTTATGTGTACACAGAACACTTGTGTCTTATAAGGAGTAGAAGAAAAGTTGAGACACAGGGCTCTTGTGAAACCCAATCAAAGCCCAGAATCAACATACAGTGAAAGCACTTCACAAAAGGCACATTGTCTAATCTCATACAGAGCCAGACTGTTGTCACATGTGTCATCAGGTACAATCGACTGTCATTATGTTGCTAGCTATGAGAGTACTTGTCTTTGACATTAATTCTATCTGTGTGTTATAGAAGGAGAGAAATGATCAATAATACTGTTTAAAATAAGGACTTTCAAAAGAGAACAGACAGATACTAACGAAAGCCACTCAGCTAGTAGGGCTTGCTAAGAAGTAGGGTGCTTTATTTATGGCAGTTGTTTTGATAACATGTCTGAAATCTCACAATGGTCTCATGAGTAAGAACCACATTTAGGACTTTTTTTCCCTACTTTCCTTTTGTACATTTACCACACATGAGGATTCAGCTTTGGGTGTTACCACAGGGGTGGTTAAGATCCTCCTGAAAGTCTCTTTCTGCTGTCCAGCTATATTTTAATTGTCACGTCTAATCCAATGTTGTAGATGTACTTGTATCTTTAAGCTAAATTTTTGTGTGTGTGTGTGTGTGTATTATAATGGTGAGATCAACCAGGCCTCCATTAACTTAGAGGTGAAAAAAACCGCAAACCAACCAACTAACCAACCAACCAAACAAAAAACTCAGAACAAAATCAAAAATTTTTACTCTAGAACTGTCAAAATAGAAGAGAGCAGAATGCATTTGGTGAGAAAAGACCTTTTTTTTTTTCCAGGTAACTCTACTGTCTACTCCAACCATCCCAGCCACCTCCTGTTTTTGCTATAGACACTTTATAAGTTGATAAATGGGAACTCAAGAAACTGGACAGCTTGTATAAGGCAAATGATATAGTCAATAAGACAAATCAGCAACCTGCAGATTGGAAAAATAAAATCTCACTAATTTCATATTCCATAGAGGGCTAATGTCCAAAATATATAAAGAACTCAAGAAGCTAAACCACCAAACACCAAACACCAAACAACCCAATCTAAACAGAGAATTCACAGCAGAGGAATCTCTAATGGATGAGAAGCACCTAAAGAAATGTTCAAAGTCCTTAGTGATCAGAAAAAATGCAAATCAAAATGACCCTGAGATCGATTCCACATTACACCAATCAGAATGGCTAAGATAGAACCCTCAGGAGATAGCATATGCTGTTGAGGATGTGGAGAATGAGGAACATTCCTGCATTGCTGGTGTGATTATAAACTGATACAACTACTTGGGAAATCAATCTGGAGATTCCTCAGAAAATTGGAAATAGATCTACTGGAAGATCCAGCTATACCCAAAAGATGCCCCACCGTGCCACAGGGACACGCATTCCACTATGTTCATAGCAGCCTTGTTTGTGATAGCTAGAAGCTGGAAACAACAGAGATATCCCAAAACAGAAAATTGGATATAGAAAAATGTGGTTCATTTACACAATGGAATACTACTCAGCTATTAAGAATAGGGACATCCTGAGTTTTGCAGCCATATGGATAGAACTAGAAAATATCATCCTGAGTGAGGTAACTCAGACCCAAAAGGACATGCATGGTATGTACTCGCTAATATTAGCCTCCCCCCACCCCCGCTAAAGTACAGAATACCCAAGATACAGATCACAAACTCAAAAAGGTTAGCAAGCTGAAGGGCCCAAGTGAGGATGTCTCAATCCCACTTGGGAGAGAGAAGAAAGCAATCATAGGAAGTGAAAAGGAGTGAGAGATCTGGGTGGGAAAAAGGACAGGGATGGCAAGAAGGGAACATTAGCAGGTATTAGGTGGGGAAAAAAGGACTGAAGCCCTGAGGAACAGCAGAGAGAATGTAAAGGAAATCTCAGGAGGTAGGAGGTGGAGGAACCGTCCAGAATGTACCAGAGACCTTGGAGGTGAGAAACTCTCAGAACTCAAAGCAAGGGGCCTGTAGTGGCTATCCCTGGTTGTCAACTTGACTATATTTGGAATGAGCTACAATCCAGAATTGGAAGGCTCACCAGTGACCCTAACCTGGAGGCTTGGATATAGAAGTCTCTGATCTGGATCTTGGTATGGAGATCTTGATAGCATATCAGCTATGGTTTCCAGAATATTAAGACAGAGAGATCTCTGAGCTCAAGATCATTTGGGAGTAAAGGTGTGAGATTAAGACAGAGATCCCCGAGCTCAAGATTACCTGGGATTAAAGGTGTGATGGCACACACCTTTAATCTGGGTTACACCCTCTGCTGGAGACTATATAAGGACACTGGAAGAAGGGAGACTAGCACTCGCTCCTTCGCCTGTTCACCGTGTGGGACTGAGTAACTGCTAGATCGTTGGACTTCTACTGAATCATTGTTGGGAATTGAGCTGCAGACTGTAAGTCATCAATAAATTCCTTTACTCTGTAAGTTCTGTGACTCTAGAGAACCCTAACTAATACAGGACCTTAGATGAAATACCTTACAGTGAGAAGATGGAACTTGTAGAGCCAACCTTCAGCAGAAAGAAAGGTCATCAAGTTAGGAATTGTGTTGCCATCCCACAGTCAAAAACTCTGACTCATAATTGTTCCTTTCTGAAAGAACTTCAGGGATAAAATTGGAGAGGAACTTGAGAAAAATGAGGTCCAGCGACAGGCTGAGAGTGGCATCTAGCTCAAGGGGAGTCTCCAGGTTCTGACACTATTACTGAGGCGATTCGGTGCTCACAAAAAAGGGGTCTATCATGACTTCCCTCTGAATGACCCAATAAGCAGCTGCAAGAGTCAGATGCAGATACTCACACCTTAACAACGAACAGAAGTTGCTGACCCCTGTGCTTGAATTAGAGAAAAACTATAAGAAGCTGAGGAGGAGCGGAACCCTGTAGGAGGACTAGCAATCTCAATTTCCCTGGACCCCGGAATCTATCAGATACTAGACCACCAACCAGGAAGCATACACCAGCTGATATGAGGCCCCCAACACACATACAGAGGAGGACTGCAGGGTCTAGGTTGAATCGAGAAGATGCACCTAACCCTCAAGAGACTGAAGGCCCCAGGGAGTGGAGAGGTCTGGTGGCATGGGTGAGCTGGGTGGTGGGGACATCCTTGTGGAGACATGGAGGGGGATATGGGGGAGGAAGTATTGAATGTGGAACAACCAGAGAGTGGATTGGAATGGGGATAAAATCTGGAGTGTAAAAAAAAAAAAAGATTAAATAACAATAAAAATGAAAAAAGATGCTCTCTGGAATCTGAAAGCTATTTCTGTATAAGATGCTCTCTGGAATCTGAAAGCATAAGTATGAAATTGTTCTAAATAGTAAACTGATGTGAAAGATAGAGACAGAAATGGATAGATAGATGGCACATGGTGCATATGTAGGTAATCAATAGATGATGACATAGAGAAAATAGGCAAATCTTGTAGGATGGTGGTGAAAGATAATAAAAAGTTGATATAAGTTACATGATAGACACAGATAATTTAGAGATAGATTATTGGCATGTAAATAACAGATGAATGTCATATAATGAGTAACAAGAAACATTGTGTAAAGAATGCAATGATCATAAAGTGCAAAAAAAGTGAATATGATAAAATCAACACAAGAAGATAAAATTACAAATTTAGATATTTGTCAGACTTTACAATGTAGAAGGCTCGTAAAGCAGGGAAAAATATACATTTCAAAAGAACAAAAAAGAGTGTTGTATTCTTATACCTGTCTGCTCTAAGGTTGTCCACAAGTCTAAGACTGAGCGTGAACAAATGAATGTGCACACTTAGAGGCATACAAGGGAATACATTAAAATTTCAGATGTTTAATGTAAAAGGACAAACATTAATGTGCATAAACCAGAAGTTGAACTATTAGTAGTTTAGAATGAATTCATATGACATTGCTCAAAACCTTGTCTATATTTAGTAGCAATATTCAGAATCATGGGGATGTACTGGGGCATGTATAGGTCTATTTCAAGTAAATTTTGCACAGTTTTTGTAATATATTACAAACTGGTGACCTCTACATCATTCATGTTTGACTGTTATGCTTATTAAATCTCTTTGTAATTCACTCATAATGATGGCATGAGAAAGTCCTAAATTGATTTTTATTTGAAGAGATAACGTATACATTTCAATAAAATTAAGGGTGAGGCTTAAGTCTCATGGTTATACATTACAGAACTACCCACAGTAGCAAAACATGGAGAGAGTACTGGTGTGTGTGTGTGTGTGTGTGTGTGTGTGTGTGTGTGTGTTTGTGCACACGTGTGTTGAAGCAAAATCACTCAGAAGTTCATAAGCACCAAGGAAGAAGCTAGAGCTCTAACATTTGCTTCAAGAGCACATCCATCTTTGGTCCAAGACCCTGAGGATCAAAGCTTTACTACATAGACTTTGGGGAATATTCTAGATCCAAACTAAAGCATATCTATAATTAGTAAACGGCAGTAATGTTATTCACTTTGGGAGAGGGAGTTATGTATTTATTCTGGCATGGATGAAGCTGTAGAATATATTGAGTGAGGTGAGGCAAACACACAAAGTAAAACACTGAATGATTTAAATTTACCAAAAACATCAAATTTATGAACTTCTGAATGGTAGTTCTCAGGCATGAGGTAGTGTACACTAATGTTAACCAAAGTTTATAAAGCTTTGCTCATACAGAATAAGGTCAAGAAAACCAGTATGTATACCATATTAATATTAAAACTTTACTCAGCATAGTTATTATGTTTCTCTGTCACACACACATACTCACGAAAGTAATTTTATGAGGACATGGGGTCTTAATTAGAAAGATTATGGTAACTCATTCTCTATGTAAAATGTGTACCAAAATATGAAAATATGATCATATATGCCTACGTCTAATATCTATTAAAGTATACAAGTAATGAATATAAAGCAATAAACAAATGTCTTGTATTTATTTCTTTAAAAAATATAGAGCATCTCTTGATCCTACTGACATCTGCCAAATGAAAACAACAATGTTGTACTAGAAAGCAGCTCAATAGGCCATGAGATAACACTGACCCCATCTACACTTGAACACTTTGGCTGAGCTTCTTCTTAAGGAAAATACGGTGGGTTGAACTGGATCATGTTCAAGAGCGTATTATCTTTTCTTGATATATATTTACTGCACACTGCATTGGGATTCACATGAATTTTTTTTCAAGTAAATCACTTACTCTGACTATCTTTCTTCTTAGCAATGTAATATTCTCAAATTGTTTCTCCTCCTTTACAGTTATTAAAAGATACACACACTTCAGTCCATTGTTCGATGTGAGTAGCACCATGCCATACCAATGTCTGAGTCTTGAGTTGACATTTAGCAACTAGTTATTAAATCTCACTTAAAATAATGATCCACCTATTATTATTATTTTTTTTAGTTATGTTGTAATAAACTACTGAATCCTCAAAATAACCCAAGAATCTCAAAGCTGCAACAATAAGGATTACATGTGCTTATAAATCTTTTGTTTTATAAGGAAATGTAAGATGATTAGTCTATCAGATTTCCCTGAACTAAAGAAGCTCAGAATTCGGGACTGCATCTGTCAGCTCCTATGTAAGTGTCCTTACATTTTCATCATGCATTCAACACTTTAAAAGTAGAATCAAACAATGTTATCTCCACCCATATAATTATGTAAAATATCAGCAGACAAGTGATTGCAAAGCCAGGAATCAGTTGCTCTCTAGATGGAAGCCAATACATGATTTCAAAGTGAGCATTTGACTCTCACAGCTCATCAAATAGCATTCCTTAACAGTGAAGACCATTCTAGAAAACTACAACTGAGAATGATGCAGAGATAAATGGACTGTGGGGATTCTATTCCCACCAGATATGTGTACAGCCAACTCCTAAACCTCAGACTCAGGGAACATCATGGAAGATATAGTGTAAATATTATATATACATAAGGTAGAAGAGAAGGAAGTTTGCTGTGAGATTGTGCTTTCTAGAAATGACAGGGAAATCTGAAACCATGATACAGGGTGATACCATTATCCCCAACAACAGGGCTGCCTGAACAAGACCTAACAAGTGACAATATTAATGGGTATACAAATGACAACAGGGATATCTGACAGTCCCATTCCTACTACACGCAAATAATGGCCATTGAAAGATGATAGATAGATAGATAGATAGATAGATAGATAGATAGATAGATAGATAGATAGATGAAAATATTAGTCTTTTCCAGGAATTGGTCCACTAATTGGTTATTTAATAGAAAGTGATGAACCCTGAAATCATATATACAAAATATGCAAAATGGACTCAGTGTGTGTGTGTGCATGTGTGCATGTGTGTGTGTGTGTGTGTGTGAGGAGAGAGAGAGAGAGAGAGAGAGAGAGAGAGAGAAAGAATCAAAGAAAACGGGGCTAACAATATGAGTAATAGAGGGGTATGGATTTGGATGGAGGAAAAGGAAGGGAAAATGATATATTTATATTTGAATTCAAATTAAAATTGTAACATCAACACAAAAGTGGCATTTGAGAAACAAACACATTTTAGAAAAGAGCAAAAGAAGCTATAAAAACACTTTCCCTCTTTATAGCAAGAACTCACAGATGTTACTTTATGATGTCCTTATAGTCCTCCTTTTGTCACTGTAGCCAGCTACCAAGAAGCTGGTCTGAGAAGCAGGAGAAAGGCTGTATTAATTATTTTCTGCTTCACTATGATAAAATATATGGCTAAAACAACTTAAGACCAGGAGGGTCTTTTGCTTGTGACAGTTTTACAGTCCTCATTTCATCATGGAAGCATGGAGCAAGGGCAAGAGTGGAAACCCCAACACTTCCCTTTAATGATAAACTTCTTCAGTTTACACTCTACTTCCTAAAGTTTCCCAGCCCTTCCAAAACAGTACTAGTTGGGACCAAGTGTTCAAGAACCTGAATGTATGGGGTATATTTCACAGTCCATCAGTAGCAGAGGCTCCAGGCTGGTGAAGAAGAGACAAAAGAAAACACAATGTACTTGGTGAACCAATTCAGAAGGAAATTACGTATTACTGAAAAAAGATCCCTGAATTTTCCTTGTCTGTATTTCTGAATGTTACAGGAACAACACTGGCCTATGCATCTGTCAAGACACTCATGATTGTTAAAGTTTCTTCTGGTTGCTTCTGTTTCCCTATTTTTGTAAGAGCAAATTTTATTTAATGTTGATATTTATAGAACATTGATAAGCAGAACTAAGTAAACCCAATTTATTCATGATAATTTATCTTTTCAAAAAACTGGATAAGAACAAGCCTATCTCTCTCCATTTGTAATTTAGCACCATTTTACATTTGATTTTCGGAGCTTGCCAAAGGCAAACCTTAACTAAAGTGTACATTTGGTTTAATTTATTACCATTTAATCTAAAGCTGTAGGAAACAAAATGTTTACATCCCATCTTTCATATAGGTGAACCACCTTCTTGAAACAAATTCCAATTGGCACTTTCCCAAAGATATCCACTTTTATAAATACATCATGGTGATTTTTCTCAACTATAGTTCTTTTAGGATCCATACAAAAAAATCATGTGCAAAATTAGTTAAGATAAAATCCCCCAGTTTAGTGTTAACCTCTGGTTAAATGAATCACAAGCGCAATGTGAACATGAGCCTTGACTCACATAAAATCCCAGAAAAGTGTAACCAGGTCATCAGCAGAAAAACTGGTGAGGTCAAGCAGATTAAGGAACCTCTAGTAATTCTCATAATTGAGAATGGTAGGTGTTTAAATCTACTCCTGACCAAGTTCCTGTCCTGGAGCCCACGACCATGAAACATCACTAAGAGGACCATGACAACTGGTCACATGGCATAGAAACCCAGAGTTCTCCATGCTAATGAGGTATCTAGATAGAGAGTTTAACCATAAGCTTCCTTTCCTGGGCATTCTCCTCCTGAAAAGGGTATTTAATATCTGGTTCACCCTGAGTAAGTCATATACATGGTTTTCCACCATGAATGAACAGTTTGGACAAGCAAGGACTGTCTCCTTCCTCAAGAACCACCATTGGGATCGCAATACCAAGCTGGGTCAAAGTCTCCTGCAGAAGACCCTTCTTCACTCTTGGCACTCACCCTGGGTTAAGCCAGATTCCCCCAACCTGGGCTCATCACAGGCCTGTTCTTAACTCTTTGAGGTTCCCAGCGTTTCTGGGTGCCCAGAAATTTGAGAATCACAGCATCCATCCAGACCTGTACCACTCCTCACCAAGAGAAATAAGAGAATCATGGGCTGGGACTTCTTACTTGGGCTGTTTTTTCTCCCCTGAGCACTATATGGGCATCACAGGAGCCTGGCATCTCAAATGGAGAAAGAAATATAACCGTGCACCTCTGTGTTTTGCCTCCCCAAGCAGCATCCTGACACTCCAGTAGTGAGGTGGAAACACACAACCACAGATACACGTAATTTACAAATGAATCAAATAAACCTTTAAGAATACAAATAAGAGTATAAAGGTATGGTACCTTAGCAGTTTTTCAAAATGAGATTTGATAAAAATAGATTTCTATGAAGGGAAGAATGGAAGTCTGTTTCTCTAATTGTGTGAAACTCAATAGTAACTGATCTTGCTGAAATTCTTATTCTGAAAGAATCAGGTCATCTCTATTTTACTTTGGATAAAATTGTCATAGTTTCAGTGATTATAGAGAATTAGATAATGTGTCAAGCTCTGCTATTTTGTATGTCCTCCTAATGAGATATTTCCTCCAATATAACCACTGAGTCACTAAATACCATCCAGTAGTTGGTCAGGTGGAACTTTGTAGACATAATCCATCTTGACATATGTCAGGACTGATCATGGAATATGTGTAAAATGTCAAAG
>LR751495.1:125119-165937 GCA_902729485.2 Mus minutoides
TATATATATATATATATATATATATATATATATATATATATATATATATATAGTCATGGCCTTAAAACTTATAGTAGTATATGATGCCTTGGACTTTCCCTGCCCTTTTCGGTAACGCCCATCTATAAACACAGCTGTTGCATCTAGCGACTTGAACTTGACATTCATTAGAGTTATTCTCTATGTGAATTCTGTACTTGTCTTCTCCCTTTCATTTTGTAAAAATGGCTTTGGTGTATTACCTTAGCCATCTTGTTTTTATGTTTTTTGGAATCATGATCATTATAGATCTAGTAGGCTACCAAGGGCAGTGCCAGTTGTTTCTAGAATTTGACATATATACGTTTCTTGGATAGATCAATTTGTATCTTCTCATCTGATGAGTTTAATGAGTCATCATATATTCCCTTGCTATGGAACAAATTCATGGGTTTTCTGAAGGTTTAAATTTGTCATCTTCTGAAGCGCAGGTCTCCAGGTTTCACCTAGTGAAGAAAAACATACCAAGTGTCTTGATCAGGAGATAAAGGAACACTAAAGAGAGTCATTTTATGAGACACAAGGGAATATTCTAGAGACCCATGAGAGAAGACAGACTACAAATAGGAAGAAAGAAGCAAAATGGAGACACTGAAATAATTACATATCTGTCAATTCCTTTTCTTCTTTAAAACACTCACCTATTTTTTCCCCTGTGAGAAGTTCATTTGGAACTGTCTTCCTATGGCTACATGGAAAAAAAAAATCTACAGTGCATTCAATAGTACAATACAAATCCAGAATGTTTTCAAATTTCCCTATTTTATGGGTTCTGAGATTGATGGCTCTATAATTAAAGTTAACAAAGAACCAGGGAATTATTAAGATTCAAATACATGGCGCCAGTCAGCAACGTGGAGAGTAGACTGGGTGGAGCAGGAAAATCAAAGGGTGTACATCATATAATCTTATCGTAGTCTGGAAAGAGACATTGGGGATTTATACAACCAGTTATTTGTTTAGATTTTACAGACATAGATTTTCAGATTTTAGGGAAGATATACTAGGTTCTGAAACATAAAATTATCTTCAGGTTATAATGTGTTTTTATTGATTGGAAGTAAAAGTTTAATTAAATCCTTCATAGGAATATTTTGTGGAGTAAACCATGTCCATAACACATGCTTTTGAGGACAAGAGTAGTAAGAGATGACAATACTCCAAAGCAGAACTTTGGAAATCATACAACAGAATGAACACACACACACACACACACACACACACACACACACACACACACACAAGCACGCACGCACGCACGCACATAAATATTTTTACCCCAAATAGATGTTATGACTATTCAGGGTACATTTTTTGTCTCATATTCCTGAGTGTTCTCACTTTGCAGTTTATTTTCTTTGCATGTGTGAGTGAATGAGTATGAATGTACAGAAACATGTTTGCTACAGAGCATATAAGAAAATCAAAGGACAACTTTTTATTGTCTCCCCTTGCCTTCCACCTTTTTGAGATGAGGTAGGTCCCTTTTGCTGTTTCTGCTGCCATGTATTTCATCTTTCGGGCTTAGCTAGACCATGAGCTTCCAGAAGCTTCTCCAGTCTCTGTCTCCTGCTGTACTTTAGGAGTGGTTAGGATTGCAGATACAGTGACCTACTTTTATGTGAGTTTCAGAAACCAATTCAGGTCTTTAGGGGAGTACAACTTTTATTTTAATCACTGTGCCATCTCCCTGGCTGTGCCTTAGGTTTTACTGAGGCAGGGTCTCAGGTAGCCCATGCTGCTCAGGATAAACTTGACTCTCTAATCCTCTTACCTCCACCAGCCAAATGCTGGGACTGGAGGTGAGTTCCACAACACCCAGATTCTATCTGGTATTCTTTATGAGAATCTGCTCACATTTTTAAAAAATGTTGCCACAATATGCATGACATTTGAACTCTGTTTATCTATACTTGTAGTATTTTTCTATGTGCATCTTCATAGATACAGCTGATATTTGAGTAGTAGATTTCCTTATTTGATAACTCCACATTCAGCAAGTGAAACTACGATAGTAATAGCACCGAAAGCTATTTAGATTTCTATCAAGCCATGTAAAAAGTGTCAGTGGGTATCACTTTTCAAAAGGTAAGTTATATAGTGTAAATAGTCAACAAACGATTTGAGAAAAGTGTATACAAAATTAAATACAACTCACACACTTAATATTGGTTATCAACCCTGATGCTTATCAGGCTTTCTAAATAATTATTTATTGTTAATTCAAATCACTGTCGTTGGATGCTAGAATTCTACTAAGATGAGCAACCTAGCTTAGTGGTACACCATTAGCTCTAAGAGCTAAGCAAGTAATGGAACATGAAGCGATATAACAACAATTAAGAATGTTTGGAATGGATATTTGAAAAGAAAAATCAGGCAGCTAATCTTTAGCCTGAAATTCTGTAAGATGACACCACATAGTACATGAAAATTGAGTACTTGTTCTTCCTAACATGAGTAGAACCAGCCCCCATTTTATAGCCAGACTGGACATGGAAAAGCAGCATAAATAGCCTGAGGTGAAGTCTATGGGCAGTCTTGGTTATGAAGAAATCATTAGAGAACAGAGCTCTGTGCAGATAGTTGGAGATATTGGCTAAAGTAGAATACGTTTACATGAAGACTTGTGCTTTGCAAACTTTAGTAGTCTGATAATGAGCCTTTTCCTTGGCTATTGGACATTGGAATAAATCTTTAAGGTCATAGGAGTCTTTCCTTTCATTAGTTAACTCCAATTACCATAGTCCTCTCATCACAGGGTTTCCTTGATGGAAGTCTTATAGATGATATGAAGCTGCCCAAAGGTTGACTGAAATAGCATCTTCAGGTAGAACTTAGAACCATGACTTTATTTTCCATGAAAAAATAATAAGACTTTATCAAAATCACTTCTTAAATGAAATTTGAAGCATTCAAATACCATGCTGAATTTGATCCAAACTTGAGCTAAATTGTAATGCACATTTATATCTTATGACTGCCTATCTAAAAAACTGACTGATCAGGGGATACTGGTAATACACCTTTAATCCTAGCACTTGAGAGACAGAAGCAAGCAGATCTCTATTAGTTGGAGGGCAACTTTGTCTAGATAGTCAATTCCAGGACTGATAGAGCTATGTAGTTTGACCTGTTTGGAAAATACACACACACACACACACACACACACACACACACACACACACGCACACACATCATAATATTATAGATATTACATATATGTGTATATATGGCTGAAATCTATTATGTAACTTATATTACCATTTCAGGACAATTTCCAATCTAGTTAAGCATTACTTTTATGTTGAAAGATGTATGTTATATTCTGATTATGAAATGCCTGTCATAGTCTCACATTCTAATTGTTTGTTCTTAGCTTTTTTTGCATAATTTGGCAGGCTGAGGGACCTTTGGGAAGTCATGCTTGACTGAAGAATGTCCATCACTAATTACAGGTCTTTGAAGGTGGTACCTACCTATACTTCCAATCTACTTCTTTGCTTCCTGTTTTTCACCAGGTACAGAGCTATCAACATAACAAAGACTACACTACTCCCCCAGCTGATCATACCTTCCTTAACATGACTGATATAGTCTTCTGAAGTCATGAGCCCAAATAAACTTTTCTTCTAAAAAGTTGTCTTTGAATCATTTCATCACATTGATGAGAAAACATAAACTGTATGCTATATTAAATCAAGAGAGGGGAACATTTTTCTTCATTGTATTTTGTCTTTTACTATTTAATTCCAATCTTTTTGTATCTTTTTGTTCTAGCATGCTAAGCACTTACCCAATTTTCAGGAAGTAATAGTCATCGATGAATGGGTGATCAGTGCATAAATTGTTCCTAAGGTGCTTCAGGAGCCACTTTGCTGTGTTCAGCAGCCTCAAGAAATTGTGAGAGAAAATTACACACAGACATTTTTTTCTGAATGCCACAGAAGACTATAGCTAACAAATCAACTAGCTTCATTGACAATGAGAGGCTTACAATTTAAGGGTAGATTATTGACTTGTCATGAATATGCAGCCTAGTCTTCATGAAAGAGTAATAACTTAAGCAACAATATGGTGTACCCACATAGTTCATTCAAAAGAATGAAATTTTCTATAGATCTCAGTACACAAACTTTGATGACATAAATTAATATATGTACTACAGGTCTTCCACCTAGCACAACAAATAATCTCCATTGTATATAGTATTTCTTATTAGATTAAGGTTTTTAGCTTAACTTATTCCTAGTGTACTATCTTAAATTCCTGTTTACACAGCACCTCTTCATTTGTAATTAGAACCATTCTAAACATCTTATTTACTTTAATTAATTTTCAAGCCACTTGCTGAACTTTGTTCCTTTTCCTATTTTAGTTAGGGATTTTACTCTGTGTCTCCTTAATCATATAACCATATGAAGACTATTTGCCTAAGAAATTTCAGTGCTTCTTTGAGTCTATGCTGAATTCTTCCAGGCATAAAAATAGCACATTTAAAATATTATCCACTGCATACTGTCTTCTGTCACTTTCAATATTCAGCCTAGCTCATATTTTCAAGGAAGTCTTTAAATTATTTTTTTTTTACTTTCAATCCTCTTCATATCTTCATTTTTTCTGTCACATAGCAACATATTTACCTATATGATTTACTTCATGATCTTTGATGAAATAATACAGACATACAAAAAGAAGGAAAAATGAGCTTCATGGATAGTTATGTCTATGATATGCTATTTTGGTTCACAAAAACATGCTGTCCAAACAAAATCTAAGACTTTTCATTGGACACTGCTTCCTTTTCCTCAAGATCAGTTTGTGACTTCACATAGAAGCTAATCTCAAAAGACACAATGTTAATACTAATATGTACAAGATGAATGACCAGAATTTAATAGAAACAAATCAGGACTTTGAGTAGCTTGGGGCTATTTGCTTGCTATGTGGCAAGTTTACATAACTGAAAATAATGTAGCCAGTGCATTTTATTAATTTGTGTGACTGTGCACAGAAAGTGAATTTGAATCAGTCTATTACAGAAATTAATTTTTCATAAATACACATATGGAATACTAATATTGCATTCAATACTCAAAGTTGAAGTTAGAAATGAGAATATTCTAAGTTTCTATTAATCAACTAATAAATTCAAGTAATGTATTTAAGGCAATTGCTTATTAATATTAAGAAATACTGCTTTAAGGAGAATCAGCACAAAATGTGGATTTCTTCCTTAGGTACTAAAGCTGGAGTTCCCAAGCAGACCACTGTAGTAATTACCAGAAAAGATGGCACCTAGCTGATGTCCTACTATAGGTGGCTGTGTAATACATTTTCATCTTACAATCCAATATTTCAAGATTTTATCTACTCTGATTTAAAACACCAATTACTCTTTAGTACATTCTAGGTAGAATGTGAACATGAAAACAGCTCACATCCAGTTCAACCTGAGGAAAACCCAGACAATGATAATTTTAATTTTGTATCTGTACGTAAAGGGCTTCTTTGTATTAGCCCAAGAATGTCACCAGCAAGCCCAATTTTATTCTTGAATTATGGAAAAGTTAGTTTCTTATGGATAAAAAGCTGTTAAAGAAAAAAAATTGCTTTTAAGTCATAAAACTCTACTTGATTTCTCTCTTTGCAGAGCTATTAAAATAATAATTTACTCCAATAAATTTTAGAGATAAAGCTACAAAATACAAGTAATTGAAAATATACTTGTAAAAGTGATATACCTGATAATCACAAGAGTCTTACCCATATTGCAACATGGGCCTTCATAGGACTCCACTCAGTTATATTTATTCTTTTAGGATCCATAAAATTCCTTAAGGTTTTATGGATTTTTAAAAACACATTAATCCTTTGAAGAGCAATAGAAATGTTAAATTTTTTATGCATTATAAGGCTGTTTTGAGACCACATTTTATAATGTGCTATAATGTACACATATTCAGGGTCTAAGGTCAAGCATGTACTATTTGGTATTACTGAACTTCTTTATGGCCTTACTCCCACCAAACGTTATATAAGAATGAAGTGAGGTAGTAGTTCAGCCAGAGAAGAGGTTGTTAGTTCTTACAATGGCCTTTCTTTGACTCTTATATATTATTGGTTACTATTTGTGATGTTTTGCTTGAAGATACTATATTCAAATATGTGAGGCAATTCTAAGTGTTGAGAAAGTTCTGGAATGAAACATATCAAATCAACAAAACATATTACATGAAAAGATAATCTACTAAACATCAACGTGAGTTAATGTGTGAAACTCAAAAAGAGAGTGAGCAACCAAGTAGACACAAAAATCTGTATTTAGGAAGGAATGCTTTGGCTGATGATTAGCATAACTCTCAGCATAACAT
Source organism: Mus minutoides (assembly GCA_902729485.2). Lineage (NCBI taxonomy): Eukaryota > Metazoa > Chordata > Mammalia > Rodentia > Muridae > Mus > Mus minutoides. The sequence continues at coordinate 131,533 of LR751495.1, forward strand.
GTGGCTTCATGTGGCCAGAACTCCAAGCATAAGTCCACGCAGTTGGCACACACACCAGCTTCGGTGCACAGGGACTGGCTTGTTAGTTTTACTTCATATTCTCTTCAAGTAATCACATTTTCGTCTCTAGGGTTACAATGTCTACCTCAGCCAGGTATTTTCTTCCCATTATGTTTCAGTGCAAAAACTCAGGTTTTAAAAAAACAGAGACAAGACAGCATAAAATAAAAAATAATTAAATATACCATTTATGATGTACCTATAAATATATATATAATTTCCCATTTTCTACAATTAAAATATATTGATGGGAAGCATGAGTAACCAAAGAGATTCTCATGGCCCTGTAGTATTGTTATTAGTATCAGGGTTATCTCTCTCACGTGGGAAGGAGCTCAAGTTAGAAAAATCATTGGTTGCCTGTTCCCTTAGTCTCTGCTACATTTTTATCCCTGTGTATTTTTTAGGCAGGACAAATTTTGGATTAAAAGTTTTGTGGGTGGGTTGATGTAAGTCTTCCTTCACTGGAAGCTTGGAAGCCCTATCTGGCTACAGGAGATAGGCACTTCAGTCTCTATATCCCCTGCTGATAGGAATCTCAGCAAGGGTCACCTATATAGATGCCCCATAGCCTTCCCAGTCCCAGGCCTCCAGCTGGTCCCAAAGAGGACCCCCCGTGATTTCCTTTCTCACACCCAGTCTTCCCACCATACCTGATAACTCTGTTTCCTCTCCTCAACCCCTCGTCCACCCAGTTCCTCTCTCCATCCACATACAATGATTATTTTGTTTCCGTTTTTTGAATGAGATTCACAAATCCTTTCTTAGGTTCTACTTATTACCCAGTTATTTTGGATTTGAGGATTGTGGCATGCTTATCATGCACTGTAAGGCTAATATCCACTTTTTTTCAACTTTTATTAGATATTTTCTTCATTTACATTTCAAGTGTTATCCAGAAAGTTCCCTATACCCTCCCCCCTCCCGGCCCTGTTCCCCTACCCATCCGCTCCCACTTCTTGGCCCTGGCGTTCCCCTATATTGGGGCATGTAAAGTCTGCATGACCAAGGGGCCTTTCTTCCCACTGATGGCCACTTTTAAGTGAGTACAAACCATATCTATCTTTCTGGGTCTTATTCTTCAGTTTCATCCATCTGCCTGCAAGTTTCATGATATCCATGTTTTAATCTAAGCTGAATAGTATCCCATTATGTAAGTGCACCCCATTTTCTTTATCAGTTCTTTAGTTGAGGGACATCTTGGTTGTTTCCAGTTTTAGGCTATTATGAATAAAGCTTTTATGGATATACTTAAGCAAGTGTCCCTGTTGTATAGTGGAGACACCTTTTGAACATATGCCCAAGAGTGGGATAGTGGGTTCAGATGTAAAAATATTTCCAATTTTCTAAGAAACTACAAATCTGATTTCCAAAGTGGTTTGTACCTGTTTGCACTCCCACCAGCAAAGAAGGATTGTTCACATTGCTCTACATCCTCACCAGCATGTGCTGTCAGTTGTTTTTTTACCTAAACCATTCTGATTGGTGTAAGGCAGAATCTTAGGGTCATTTTGATTTGCATTTCCCCGATTACTAAAGACAATTGACATTTCTTTAAGTGAGTCTCAGCCATTTGAGATTCCTCTGTTGAGAATTCTGTTTAGGTCTGTACCTCATTTTTCAATTGGGTAACTTGGCTTGGTGATATCTAATATATCTAATATATTTTGGCTGTCAGTTCAGGCTTGGTAAAACAGCAACAGGTTGGTAAAACAAAACAAAACAGCAGCATTTTGTATTTTTTCTCCCCACTTGCCTTTTACTTTTATACACCTGGAAAAATAATTATTAGTAATGACCATGCCACTGATTAAAAATTATTGAACTTCTTTTGCCTTGCTCCAAAATTTATTTCAGTACTTTTTAATTTAGACTCAATCAAGTTGTTGGTACATGAGAAGAAAGCAAGCAAATCTTTTGACAAAAAGTCACACAAATGGGCTTTAGGTCGGTTGTTTAAAATGTTATTTTCCTTTATAAACCTCTTGAGAGAGTCTCCCAGCCTACATGGCTCTCAGCACTACAGTCATCCATGCTCCAAGGAGAAAGGGCCTTAAACTCTGCTCATAGTGTCCAACCACTTTACCAGTCCAAAATATCAAGAATTTCAACTTTCCTGAAAAACTAATATGGTCAGGTTTTCACAGCAACATTGCTTTCCTGTACCAACAGCTGTATTAGTTACTTTTGGTTGTTGTGATAAAATACTATCACCAAAATTGACTTAAGGTAGTTTATTTTGGTTTCTGGTACCAGAGGGATAAGAGTTTATCATGGTGGGAAAATGGCAGCCAGGGACAGCATGGCTTGGCTGCATGAACAGGAACCCAATCCTCAGACTTTCGATTGCATTCAAGAAGCAGAGAGAGCAAATTGGAAGTTGTGTGAGTCTGCAGAAGGGCACGATCAACATTTGGGGACCGAGTGTTGTAATGCCCAAGTCTATAGTGAACCGTTTTTATTTAAACTTTCACATACTAGACAGTAGAGACATGCTCTCTAATTAAATGACCCTATAAACAACAAATATCAATGGCGATTTCCCTAACTTCTACAGTCAATTACTTTTACATGAATATTTTAGGTTATTATTACCTCAACCATTGTTATAGTTTAGTGTTTAACTGTCTCTTACAGAAGTGGATGCTCATAATAATCTATATGATGGAACACAGGGCCCACAATGGAGAAGCTAGAGATAGAACCCCAGGAGCTGAAGGGGTCTGCAACCCTAGAAGAGGAACAACAATATGAACTAAACAGAACCCCCAGAACAGGTGTCTCTAGCTCTTCATGTAGCAGAAGATGGCCTAGTCGGACATCATTGGGAGGAGAGGCCTCTTGGTATTATAATCTTTATATACCCCAATACAGGGGAACGCCAGGACCAAGAAGTGGGAGTGGGTGGGCAGGAGAACAGGGCGGGGGTGTGTGGAACTTTTGGTTTAACATTTGAAATGTAAATTAAGAAAATATCTAATAAAAAAAAAGACACAGCTTATGAGCATGTTTTATGTGAGTTTTGTGATTGGGACTTTTAAGTCAATGCTTCTTAGTAGACATATGGTATTTTTTTTTTAATCATTATTTTTTTAAAGGAAATAAGAGGTTCCTAAGCCACTTCCAAACTTATTTGGGTATATTATCTTCTTGAAAATAATGAGGGCTGAGCATGGTGGTGCACGCCTTTAATCCCAGCACTCGGGAGGCAGAGGCAGGCAGATTTCTGAGTTTGAGGCCAGCCTGGTCTACAGAGTGAGTTCCAGGACAGCCAAGGCTATACAGAGAAACCCTGCCTCTAAAAAACAAACAAACAAACAAACAAACAAACAAACAAACAAACAAAAATAATGACAGATTTAGTCACAATTTGGCTTTTAGCGAAAAAGTCTTTCAGAATAGCTTACCAAACTTCTTCAGATACTAAGTCCTTGATAGATTACTTTTTGCAAAGATAGAAAAATGTACACAGAACAGTTTTAGTCTCTTAAATAATGCCAGCATAGCATTTTTAGTTTGTTTTATTTTTGTCATTGCCTATAGAATTTATGTTATATGCAAGCATTCTCCTAGATAGAAATCTCAGTCTGTTATGCCAAGACTCCTCTATTCCCATATGCCCATAGATGCTGTTTGCCTGCTTTTATTGTGAATGATAGAGTACTATTTCTGATTGTGATTCATTTTGCTTATATATCAGTCTTGTTATAGCTGAATATATACAAAGGATGATAATCACTGTATTGTGTCTCTTTGCTTTGTGTCATAAATAAGGATCTTTATTTGCATATTCATGGTTTTCAATAATATTTGCATAAAGAGAAAGCCAGGAACTTTGACTAGTTATTCTTTCATTGTTTATAATGTTTTACATTTGGGGGCTTACTTTTTTCTTAGTTTATTTTTTTTTCTGTTAGATAAATATTCTTTTATTTTTATGCTTAACTTAGAAGTGATGGCTGTGATAACTTATATTTGCAAAGGCAATACACTAAGAGTGTGTTCAAGGGAGCATGTACTTGCATGGCAAGATCCTTGACTATACAGTAAGACCTTGTCTCAAAAAACAATAGTCAAAGTTGATTAACATATTCTTAATTTAGAAATAGGCTCAGAATCTTTCTCAGTTCAGAAAAGGAAAATCTGCATCACTTCCTCCACTGTTAACGTACTCTACTCCTCATTCTGTAGTCCTAAATTAAAATTACCTTGATCCCATATTTAACATGCAACATAAAAATCCCTTTAGATGTATTATAATTAAGGGAAAAATTTAAAAAGTGTTTTTGAAAATGAGAAGTTAGAAAAAAGAAGACATTTTTGAGAATACAATTTGCTAGAGCAACAAGGTTGAGTATTTTGTTTATCACTGCATGCCAGTTTTCCCCAACTAGCCTTATCGGAAATGCTTACAAATCATATGCAAGATCATTTCTTGTATATGAGAAATATTTTGAAGCTTGTGTTATCTAAGGCAATAAAGAAGCCAATCCTGATAATTTGTTGTGGGTATTCTTAGGATTTTGAACCCTGCTTCTTACCCAGTACTACTGTAGGACTAGTTTTTTTTAGAGCTTGTGGGTAGAAACCAACTACTGTTTGATTTTCTGCTGCATTACACTGCACAGCAGAAGGTCTTATCTCAGAGTCTTCAGTTGATTTCAATCTATTCAGTGGATTTCTGTAATCAATAACAATCTCCTTTCCCATTTTTAAAAATTAATTTTAAGATAAGCATACACACAACGGATTTCTCTTTGACTCTGTCATATATATATATATATATATATATATATATATATATATATATATATATATAAATTATATTTGTTGTCTTTCATTACTTATATAACCATTGTCTCTTTCCATTCAGGTGGCCTTTTCGGTAAAAAGTTTTATTCAGTCTGCTATTTCTTACTTTTTTGTTTCTGTTTCCACTAATTATTTAGCACTTTGGCTTGTCTTTTCCAGCATCTTTTTCAGATGTGTATAGATGTGCAAACCACACATAGGAGCACGAAAACTCCACTGGTTATTTTATATTTCAAGATAACTTTTTAAAATAGACATCTTGCTTTGAAGTACTAAAGTTGATTTATTTGTGGGATGTTTTGCCTTGTCTGACAAGTGAATTTAACAAAATGTTCCATACAGAATTAAGCATTAAAATGGTGCAATAATGTGCCCAAAATAAAACAAATGGGAAGGCAGGAATGTGGTCATTAGATTGTGACAGTTTTGTGACCTGCAACTCCCTGATTCCTTAAATAAAGCATCATCTACATGGACACCCAAGTAGATATGATAGTGTTGGTATATGCTTGTTTTCCTATGTTATTCTCCTAGTTCTATGAAATAAGTATGGGATCCATATATATTGTTACTATTTACGTAGAAAGAATTGTAAACACTTATCTTAGAGAGGGTAAACAATAACCCAGCACCTCAAAAGTAGTGTAAGGGATTGCTGAGATCAGATTACAGAAGGCCACCTAAAAAGAAATACTGAGTATGAATAATAAGTACAAATAATGAGTGTTAATACTGAGTGTGGATACTAAGTATAAATACTAAGTGTGAAGACTGTGTACAAATATGGAGTATAAAGACTGAGTGTAAGTACTGAGCGTAAATCCTGGGTGTAAATATTGAGGCTCTTTTTGCTTCTTCTTTTGCATTTGATTTGATGCACATTATCATAGCAACCTTAAGTAGCCAATCCCCCTGTTTTCACAAATGCTAAACTAATGAAGATATGCGTAAAAACATCTTGTATGCTAAATATACCTTAAAGTTCATTGGAATTGAAAAGCACACATCCAGGTATTACATACTCATTACTTATGACATTCTGACTTAATTTATTCATTTTTTTAAAAAAAATTAAAGTTAAAACCATGGCTGGAAATGAATAGGCTTCCCTGCAGAAATGTATCTATCTAAGATTCATCCTGATAGATTACAGACATGAAATATGTTTCTTTAGAAAGAGCTTGCTTAACTATTTCTTGGTCAAGGTGTTTATTTTGTTTCTATTCAAATATAATAGCACAAAGTACCACTTACATGCAGAGATTTATTCTATAACATTCCATAATGAAAAATATGTCCTTCAAAAAACAGGCTGTAGCCTTGTGTCTTGAGTCAGGAAGCACAGTACATAGAATGGTGCTGGGCTTGATTTCTTAGGCCTGCAATCATTGATTAAAGGAAACAGGTTCAAGGTCATATACAACTAAATAGTAGCCTGAAATACATGAGACTATCCAGACAATTGTAATAATAATAATAATAATTAATAATAATAATAATAATAATAATAATAATGAACAATATAGAGAACTAAAGAAAAATGTCTCCCTACTGTGTTGTGTCTGATTATGTTCCAACAATGCCAGTTGATTTATGATTTATGATTTATGATTAGTGTTAAGGGCTTCATTTGCTTCCCTATGTCTTCCTGGAAATTTACCATTATCAGTTTTTTTCTAATGTCACATAGGACAAATAAATTTTAATATTTCATTTATGATCATCATTGATCTACTGTTCCTTGTTTTCCTATTGCTGTGAAAACTGCCATGACCAAAGTCAATTCTGAGAGGAAAGGGGATATTTTAACTTATTATTTACAGTCTATCAGCAAAGGGAAGCCAAAACAGGAACTCAATAGAGCTTGAAGCAGAAACCAATGGAGGAAGAACAAGGACTGCCACTTAGTGGCTTGTTCTCATGCTCATCCAGGTACATTTCCTAGACAGCTCAGGCCTGCCTACCTATCTACGTTACTACCCACACTAGTTTAATACACAGAAAGCTCCTATATCAATTAGCAATTTAAAAAAAATTCCTCAAAGACAGACATTGGCTCTGCTGATTAGAACAAGTTGTCAATTGAAAGTCTGCCTTCCCAAGTGCTTTTATTTTTGTTTGCAACTTGACCAGTAAAGCTATGGCATCCTACCTGTTGTCAAGATGACATCACTTGAAACCATAATGATACCTTTTTTTGTTTGTCTCAATGAGCTCATATTAATATCAAAATATGAAATATACCAAAACTTTAGAAGTTCCACAGTCTTTAAGTTTCAGCATAAAAATTAGTTTTGTGGGTAGACTTACATATTCCAAGCTACACCATGTCTTATCATGTATACAAGAATGACCTTAAATCTGCTGCCTTCTGGCAGGGATTACAGATATAAGCTACGTTTTGAGCATGGTTCTCTGAATTGTGAGTGTTACTGCATCAGAGTAGGGAAGACAAACACAAACAAAAAGCAACCAAAAAACAAAACTAAACAACCATATTCTGTCATGTAGCCTCTCATGGCAACAGTTGGTACCTGAGAATGGTGTTGACTGAGTTGGAAGTCTGCTGGATGGGCACCTAGCCACATACCTGCAACCCCCAGGCTCTTCACACTGACGCTGTATGGGTGTTGAACCGACCCAGGTCAGGAAGATAATGAAGTATTTCCTGAGACAATGCATGGTCTGAAGTTTCTGGGGCCAGCTCTTTGACTGATGGTGATGGAGGTGGTGGAGTTAACATGTAAGATGTGTTTTGTGTTTACTGTGTGAACTCTGACAACAGAAGCTGGGCCAAAATTTGTGGGGAAGCTTCTGTCTCTAACTTACTTGGTCTCTAGAGCTGTCAGGGAATTTCGTCTTGCCTGGTTCAAAAGCCATGTGACCAAAACAATGAAGGGATTTATGTAGATCTTGGCCAGGCTACAAGGTGAGGCAAACCCTTATTGACACAGCCAAAGAGCCCAAAGAGAAAGCAAAGGAGATGGCACTGGCAGTGGCAGAGAATGCCAAGGGCCTGGCCACCAACGATCCCACCAAGCTGCAGCAGTAGCAGCAGGAGCTTCATTAGCTCAATAGCTCTCCTTTCTCCTCAGTGTACTTGATATATATTTTTAAAGTAACAGTTCTTTTATTCATTGAAACACAATAATGCCACACTATCCTTGAGGAAATTTAAATCTTTAACTTAAAATTGTTGTTTTGAAGGAAATAAAGACTGGAGCGTCTTTGTTGCTCTTTCTCCAGAATTATGTATCCATTTCGCTGTGCTGGAGGCACACATAGCTCACCATATTGAGTCTCATTCTTACTGACTTCATAGTCTGTGTTTGCCACCACGTATCTTCCCTGCACCTACTGGAGCAGATGCCGCAGTGTTCTAAGTGTTTGTATTTTCTCAGGGCTTCTGTCTCAGTGCAGAACAGCAAGCATCTTTTCCTTACAGAGGCCACTGAGCCTAGGAATACAGTCTCGGAATGTGCCTGTAAATTAATTCTTGTTTGCTCCAGGAATAGTCTTCTATTTGTACATAATGAAAGCTGGAATGAAAATGTCACAGTGCCCTCTTAGAATCCCAGGACCAGAATAGCACTAAGAAGGATCCACAATCCAACATCTCTAGCCAGAGCAAGTCCACTAACTTGTTTGATAATTGTGCTGAGATGCAAAATATGCTCATAATTTCATATACCCTGGGGTGCAGATCCATTTGGAATATGCTGTTGCTGTCCTAACAAAAAAAAATAGACTACATTTTATTTGCTTATAATATTCATTAGGATATTGATTTGTATAATTTCCTAGTTGTCCTAGGCTATAATATTTATTATACATAACCGAATTTTCCCTGTCTAATCACACTAAAATATTAGGGCAGCAGGAGGCCTGTGTTTGAACAGGGAAAAGGGAGGCAGAGCTAAGAGTTACAAAGACCGGGAGCATCTCAGAGAGAGGGGTGAGACCAAGATGGAAGTGGACAAACAGGAAGAACCTGAACCAGCATGGCTTTAGTTAGCCATGGGTAGTTATGATATTAAAGGATAGAATTATTGGGATATTTGTCTAATCTAGGTAGGCAGCTTTTATCTTTATCAATCGGTTCTGAAATTATTGTATTGCCATCTTGTAAATTGAGAATTTATTGATACCTAGATCTGTTTGGTTAATTATAGGCTTCTGGAGTTTTCTACCAGGTTGCTGGGTATTGTGACGGCTGACCATGGGGTGGAGGGTCACTGTGGGGGCTAGCAAGAGAGTTGCTGGCAGCAGGAGCACAGGAAGCCTGCCAGTTCATCTTGCTGGAGAGTTGGCGGGAAGAAAGCAGCTGGGCCGTGGGGAGTTGTCAGATCCTTTTTAATATTTCCTGCAACAATTATATGTTCCAAATTACAATTATATATGGCATTTGAGTAATATAATATGTATTATGTGTAAAACTTATCACAATATGCTATTACTAAAAGTCAATCTCCAGCCCTCTCTGTATTTGGGGTTGTATGTGAGATTTCAGGACAACCATTTTTTTTTTTTTCTAGGAAATACTATGAAACCAAACCAAACCATAATCAACCTGAAGGAATATACTTTTGTCATTAGCTATATTTTAAAGTATCAGAATTTCAAGAGAAACAGTTATTTATACATCATAAGTAGGGTCCATGAGGCTCGGTGTACACAAGACAGTGAGGTACAGTGACTTGCCCAAGTCAGAAGAAGTACATAGTGAAATGTTAATACATGTATTCCATAGATTCAGGGCTCCTTATTTTATTTTCTCATGTATCCCAAGTGCCTTGAGTAATATTTAGGACATAGCAGGTATTCAATAAACACTTGATTTGATTGTTCTTTCTAAAAAAAAAAAAATTCTTCAAAAGACAAATTCTCTTAGTTGTGGATTCCTGTAAAATAAAAAAAAAATAAGTTACATGGTCTCTAATTCATAAAAGGGAAAACAAAAATATATAAACAATCACACTCTTAAGCAAAACAAACTTCTAGCAGTGTTGGTCTAAAATCTTCTATCTCAAATATCTGACACATAGGGCTTAGTCATGATCTTCTGGGCTCCAAAGTCTTTGAGCTGTCCAGCTTTTCTCATGATCTTCTGGGCTCCAAAGTCTTTGAGTTGTCCAGCTTCTCTCATTCTGCCACCTGTGACAACACACAGTTTATCTTGGAGACAAACTCCAGCTCTCCTATATATCAGCTGCCTTCCTTGACTGATGTTTCCCAGGTCTGGCATCTCTAATATCTTGAAGTCTCTACTTCTATCGCTTCACCAATGGCCTCTCCTTATCTATCCTAAGGGACTCCAAATCTGCCCCAGGAAGCCAGACTTCAGCTGTTTGCTCTGAGCCTCACAGTCTTACGTGGTTCAACTTTGAAACCCAGCACCATGTAGAAGATTCTTAAATATTTTCAAGTTTGACTGCAGCCTTGCTCCCTAACTCCACCCCACTGTGTCTGTATGCTGATACCAATAATATTTCCTAGAAATAATTTGCCTTAATAATGTTGGAGCCTTATTAATGATAGCTGAATTTTCAGCCTTAGCTGACCAACATCTATTGTCCCAGTGAATCAAAAATGGCTTAACTCCCACAGATTGTTAATTCCCAATAGACTCTGGAGGACCATCAATCAACTTTCCCTTGAAACCTCATAAGTCAGGTTCCTATTGTCTGCATTTTCAGCATTCTGTCTTTAAGACTCTCTGTATTCTTATCTATTAAGCTCCTACAGAACAAATCATTAAGCCTGAGAATTCAGTGGCTTTTCTATGACAAGATTTCAAACACTTAGCCAAGCTAAGTTGGGAGCAACAACATGGTCAGGATCATTTCAGTAACACCCTACTTCTCTTGGTTTAGAAGTCTAGGCGGAACCAGTCCTACCACTATCTTGTTCCTAGCTCAAGAATTATTCAGATCTGACTTCGGACCTCTAAATTGTAAGACAGTAAATGTGCATTGTATAAGTCAAGAAATCTGATGTTAGAGGCAGTAGCACTGTAGAAAGCAAGGGCTCTGACTTTCTTCAATTTCAAGGTCAGACAAGACTAAAACTTCAATTCTGTTTTTCTCTGAAAGTTTGCTTCTAAGCCTCAGTTTTCTGGTCTGGAAAATGAATTTGAGGCCAGCCTGGGCCACCTATAGAGAAACCATTTCTGTTCTACTTTGCTTTCTCTTGCTGTGATAAACACCATGACAAAGGACAACTCCCAGAGGAAAGAGTTTACTGAACTCCTAGCCCACAATTTACCATGGAGAGAAGTCAAAGTAAAGACTCCAGTAGTGCAAGAATTTGAAACAAAAGACAAGAAAGGAGGAATGAGTAACACTCTTACTGGTTTGTTCCAAGACTAGCATTCAGCTAACTATCAGCCAAGGGATAGTATCACCCACAGACTTGGCCACAGGCAAATTTGGTTTGGGCAATACTTCAGTCTTCCCATGTGAAACCAAGTTTATGTCATATTGATAGCTAAAGCTAATCATGAAATATATGGGGGAACGCTTGGGTTTGTATGTGACATTCCAGGACAACCATTTATTTTCCAGGAAATAAAAAAAAAAAAAAGAGAAAACCATAGTCAACCTGAAGGAATATACTTTTGTCATTAGTTATATTTTAAAGTATCTGAATTTCAAAAGAAACAGTTATTTATATATTATAAGTAGGGTGAATCCCAAGTTACTGTTCAAGGGAGAATTGTTTTGAGAATAAAAAGGATACTTCTAATGATTTTGTCAGAATAGAAAAATGCTTGTGTTTACCCTTCAGTAAAGGGCTTTGAGGATATTGTTTTTGTTTGTTTGCTTGGCTGATTTGATATTCTTTTTCAGAAATCATGTCTTCCCTTTAAGTCATCCTATTCTTGTTTCCAACATATGATGATAACAACACTAGATGACCATTTTATTTAATTTTATCTATTTTTTAAGATAGTTTAGTTTGGTTTCTTTATATCAACAGAACAGGGTTGAGTAATTTAGAAGGTGAATCGGAAGCAGATTGAGTTGAATTTTGAGACAGCGTGATTTAAAGTATTTCTACTGAGATCAAAATCTCTTGCTGGAATGAACTTGAATTCCATATTTGGAGGTGAAAGGAAGGAAAATATGCCTGCAACTTTCATAGACCTGCCTCTGGGACTGTCAGGCTGCAGGGTCCCTCTGCAGTAGCTCCAGCCTTTGATTCACCTCTTTTTTCTCCAGAAAAAATATCTGGTCTATTGTCTTTTCTCTCAGTGTTAAATTCCAGCAAGTGTGCAAATTGAAAACTTACTTGAAAATAAATTCATTTTTCTAAACATGCTTTATCAGCTATACAGAATGTGACACATGCCAAATGCTCATGATGGAAGGATTAATACACTTCCATGTTTTCTATTTCTGAGGGAGAAAACACATACAACTAAGCAAAAATTCATCTGTGTATCCTAACCTGTGCCCTGTGCATCTGCCATTCCTGTCTGTCATTCCATTGCTCATGTATTCAACAAATACACTTTGATCATCCACTCTTTACCAGAATTTGAAGCTTTCAGTACAAAGAGGGAAAAAGAATCTCATTAGGAAACAAAAAAAGTGGAGGGGATGTGGGTGAAATAATAGAGAGTTGTCCTGACTTAAATCATAAGATCTGGGTAAAATCACTGTGCTAAAAGTCACAGGGAGGGGATTAGAGCCACATGAACAGAGAGAGAGAGGCCTTGAAGAGCTCAGAGGTCAGCTATGTCATCGCAATGTGCACCTTGGCCTGAAATTTCTCATATAGAGATGCTAACCCCCCCTTTTTTTTCTGTTTTCATTTGTAAAGATATTTGAGTGTTAACATAGAAATTGGATAATCATCTTAATGTGTTGCTGAGAAATAGCTCTAGTAATTCATAAACTATTGCCCCCAACAACTGCAGTATCTTCATAGTAGTGATTGTATGTGAGATTCCCCTGAACCTATCACAAGTTAGTGGTGAGGTTGGGATTTTAATTGCTAAGTTCAGAAAATGGTGGGACATGGTACAGCATCTATGAGAAGGTTACTGTCCGATAGTGATTTCCTTATATTTTTGACCCTGGCTCAGAACACAGGTTTCCATATTATATTTTCAGGGACTTTAGCTGTGTCTGTACAGTACATAATATGTTTGAATCCATAGCCTTTCCCCTCTCCCTTTATATAATTGATTGTTTAAAGGTATTCAGGTGAATATATCAACTTGGAGAAGAAGGTTATATTAAGAGCGGTGTGATCTGACACTTCTATTTGTTCTAAGCTAAAAAGAGTATATAACTTTATTTTAATAGCTAGCTACTTAAAAAAAAAATTGTCTCAGATATTTCAGAGAGCCAGTTCCATTGACTGCCATATTATAATTCTGTCTCTACTGGAGCATGAGCAAGACATTTCCATTGGCTATAATAAAAAAAAAAATGTAGGTAGGTTTAGTGTGGTGAAAGTGCCTCACTAAACCCTAACAGAGGGTTCAGAATGAAGGGAAAATTAGTCGTCTGACCAGTGCCACTTTGTGATTGTAGTTTTGAGTTAGACCACAACACACTTAATAAAATGTATGGATAGAGTCAGCCATGTAAGATTTTGCTTTCAGTGTCCTAGAAATATATATGCCTATGATACAGACTGTCACAAACTAGCTAGTACTCTGTAGAGTACATCTGCAACAACTAAGTGTTTCAGATCACTACAGTGTTTTTCTTATTGAACATCTGTATTGTTAGTAAATTAGGATAAGCACTATACTAAGGATTGAAAGATTGAAGAACTTCATCCCACCTCTATGAGCGGCAAGTTCTATGGCAAACTCCTTTACATTCTTCCTGTGTCAGCTTTGTAGAATATGACTTAATCTTGATGCTACCTATCTAATGTATTTCTCTTCTCTCTCAATCTCTCTCTCTCTCTCTCTCTCTCTCTCTCTCTCTCTCACACACACACACACACACACACACACACACACACACACTTCTCTTAGATCCTTCAGAATTTCATACATTGTATTTTGATCCTGTTCATTCCCCTACTCTGATTTCACAATCACCTTCTTTTCGTAGCCTTCAAATTTTTTTGTCCTTTTTATAAAAATACATCTAGTCTATTTTGTAATTGATATCATGAGGCCACAGGGGTTGAAGAAACCCAATTCCCCTTTCCAAGAAGATTTTAATAGTCAATAGATTTACAGACAGGGGTTTGACTGCATTCCTACATACTCTGTGCCCAAAAAATTTTTTAAATTTTATTTTTAAAAAATTTTTATTTTTTTTTCAATTTTTTATTAGATTTTTTTCAAACTTTTATTAGATAATTTCTTCATTTACATTTCAAGTGTTATCCAGAAAGTTCCCTATACCCTCCCCCCTCCCTGCCCTGCTCCCCTACCCACCCGCTCCCACATCTTAGCCCTGGCGTTCCCCTGTACTGGGGCATATAAAGTCTGCATGACCAAGGGGCCTCTCTTCCCAATGATGGCCAACTAGGCCATCCTCTTCTATATATGCATATTTTTAAATATACATTTCAAATGCTATCCCGAAAGTTCCCTCCTCCCTCCCATAGCCCTGTTCCCCTGCCCACCCACTCCCATTTCTTGGCCCTGGCGTTCCCCTGTATTGGGGCATATAAAGATTGCAATACCAAGGGGCCTCTCCTCCCAATGATGGCCGACTAGGCCATTTTCTGCTACATATGGAGCTAGAGACACGAGTTCTGGGGGTTCTGGTTAGTTCATATTGTTGTTCCTCTTCTAGGGTTGCAGACCCCTTCAGCTCCTGGGGTTCTATCTCTAGCTTCTCTATTGTGGGCCCTGTGTTTCATCATATAGATGACTGTGAGCATCCACTTCTGTATGAGACAGCTATATCATGGTCCCTTAAGGAAAGACTTGCTGTCCTATGCAATAGTGTCTGAGTTTAGTGACTGATTATGGGATGGATCCCCTAGTGGGTTAGTCTCTCTATGGTCCATCCTTTCATCTTAGCTCTAAACTTTGTCTCTGTAACTCCTTTCATGGGTATTTTGTTTCCTATTCAAAGGAGCAATGAAGTATCCACACACTGGTCTTCCTTCTTGATTTTCTTGTGTTTTGCAAATTGTATCTTGGGTATTCTAAGTTTCTGGGCTATCAATGAGCGCATATCCAATGATTTCTTTTGTGATTGGTTTACCTCACTAAGGATTATGTCCTCCAGATACATCCATTTGCCCAAGAATTTCATAAATTCATTTTTTAAATAGCAGAATGGTACTCCATTGTGTAAATGTACCACATTTTCTGTATCCATTCCTCTGTTGAGAGACATCTGGGTTCTTTCCAGCTTCTGGCTATTATAAGTAAGGCTGCTATGAACATAGTGGAGCATGTATCCTTTTTACCAGTTGGAACATCTTCTGGGTATATGCCCAGGAAAGCTATTGCTGGATCCTCTGGTAGTACTTTGTCCAATTTTCTGAGAAAACGCCAGACTGACTTCCAGAGTGGTTGTACAATCATGCAATCCTACCAGCAATGGAGTAGTGTTTCTCTTTTTCCACATCCTTGCCAGCATCTGCTGTCACCTGAATTTTTAATCTTAGCCATTCTGACTGGTATGAGGTGGATTCTCAGTGTTGTTTTGATTTGCATTTCCCTGATGATTAAGGATGTTGAACATTTTTTCAGATGTTTCTCAACCATTAGGAATTCCTCAGTTGAGAATTCTTTGTTTAGCTTTGTACCCCATCTTTTAATGGGGTTATTTGTTTTTCTGGATTCCAGCTTCTTTAGCTCTTTGTAGATGTTGATTATCTAGCATTTTATTATACAGGTCTTGTACATCAATACTAGTGGTTCAAATGTGTAGCTGCCCGAATGTACATTCATAGGTCATTTGTTTGTCATTTGACTGTATTTACTGAAAACACTGACCATTTCCCGACTAGTAATCTATTATTCTAAGACTATGAGAGCTGCAAATGTATCCCCCCTAAAACATTATTAAATACTTTGCAGTAGTCACAAATCTGACCCCACCCTCTCCTGTGGAAAGTTGCTCACACATATTAATACTGGGTAGTAGATTAATGCTTAAATAAGAATTTCTCAGGAGCAAAGAAGTCCCACAGTCATAATGAAAGTACAACTCTTTCTCTGGCCAGGCAGATGTTGACCCAATGTTAATGTCTCCTCTGGCCAGCTGTAGCTTTGAATCTTCTCATGGATTTCCTGAGATTTCTGATATTTCATCAGCAGGCCTCCACACCACAGACATGTGCAAACCTCCAACACTTACTCCTGTACCCAATTTTCCACATCCTGTTAAATTCACATGGCTTTAAAACACATAGATCTGGTGACTATTCTAAGGCTGATCCTGGGGAAGCAAGTGAAGATCAAGTCTCATTTTCAGATATTCTTCTCTCTTTATTGTTAGTGTGTTATTTTGCTGCTCAATCAGTACCTTAGGATGCCTAGGCTATAATATTGTAACTATATTTGAAAGTCAGCACTATACGTATAATAAAATCCATTTGTTATAAAGAATACAATTCAATAAATTTGATCAAATGAAGATATTAACAAAGTAACCAGAACCACAGTTAAAACATGGTTAGTTTCTATCACCCTCAAGGAACTCTGTGCTCTTTGACCAAAATTCTGCTGCTATCCTTACCTTCCATTAGCTACCCACACATGTGCTGAGATATATTTAGGTTATGGATAACTCAATAGAAACTATCAAATTGTTTTCCAAAGTGACTGTGTGTCTTTGTGTTCAAAAAACAAAACAAAACAAAAACAAACAAAACAACAACAAAAAAAACCCCCACAAACAGTACATTTGTTTAAATTACTTTACCTTTCCTTCTCTTTTTGAGTTTATTCATCCTGAGAAACATAACACCTTCTTATTGTGATTTTCATTTGTATTTTCCAAGTGACAAGTACTATTGTACATTTTCATGTTGTTGATGACTATTTCGTGTCTTTCCTTTGGGAGAGGAGTGTCAAAAACAGTAGTTCTAATTCAGTGGGTCATGACCCCTCTGGTGGTCAAACAACCCTTTTTCAGGGATCCCATATGAGATATTTTGTATATTAGATATTTACATTACAGCTCATAACACTAGCAAAATCACAGATATGCAGTAGCAATGAAACATCTTTGTGGTTCAGGGTCACCACAAGCTAGGAACTGCATTAAATTAAAGGGTCACAGCATTAAGAAGCTTGAGAACCACTGAAAGGACACATGCTCTAAAGCCTAGAGCAGACTCAAAGATGAAGCCAACAAAGCTGATGACTAATGAAATAGCAAAGAAAAGAAATTTAATTAAAGTAATATTATTGACTGAGTAATATTATTACTCCAGAACAGGGGAAATTGTAACAGAATGGGGAAAGAACAGCACAAAAAAGAAAAAAAGATACAAGAGAATATTAAACTCAGTAACATTCGATATCGTGCAGCCATAGATAACAGAGAAATAAGTGTTTGTGTTTTAATACAATTGTATTTACTGAATAGTCAATAACATTCAAGTAGGCAAGATCATCTAAACAAAAACACAAAAATTAAAATGCATTACATCGTTGAAAAATGTTCATTTATTAAATGATATCACGAAAAGGTAATATTGTCCACAAAATGACACAGAACATTTGAAATGTATGTCTCCAAACAAGGGATTTGCATCCAGGTTATATATGACCTCCAAGAAGTCAATGACAAAGAAATTTCAACCTCTCTTCTGAAACATGAACAGAACCATTCTTTCACACATAAAAGGCTATAACTGTCCAACAGGAATATATAAAAGTTGTCAGTATTATTAATTATTACCAAAGTTACAACCAGACCATGATGGAGTTTGACAGCACTGTGATACCAAGATCAAGAACGTTAATAATGCTGAGGATGTGAAAAAAGTCAGAACTGTCAAACAGTTTCAGTGACATTGTCCAATAAGACAACAGTTTTGGAAGGAACTTTTGGCAGATCTTTTTTTTTTTTTTTAATTTTTAAAAATAAAGTTAAACTTATCAATTATTTTCTTCCTACTTTGCCAGGAGAAACAAAAACATATATCCCCAAAGAAATGTACAAGACTTTGTACATAGTTCCTTTCATCTTAAAAAAAAAATCCCAAAACAACCCCCTTCAGAAACAAACAAACAAACAAACAAACAACAACAACAAACAACCGAAACACCTTAGGATTAATTCAAATATTTAAAAAAGAGAGAGAGAATCAATGCATTAGGTGTTAGCGACATTTTGTAATACTGCCTGCACTGCTTATATGTTGAAAGCTGGTACATATAAGAACATGAGTGATTCTGAAAGACACTGAATAGTTAAACAGAACTGGAAATAAATGTACAGTGTATGTAGTACTATTTGCTGCAGTAATGGGGACTTAATGTAGGACCCTATGCATACGTACTATGCAATGGTTCTACCACTGACCTACATACCCAGTTCCATTTAATACTATTCTTCAAGAACTTTAAAATCAAACAGACCTATTCTTTGCCAATAAAATAAAAGCAGCGCTTGCCTACAGTAGACAAAGTTGATAACAAGAGGACACTAATTTTTGTAAGAGCTAGAGGTATTATGTCGCAGGAGTGTAACCACCAGGGCCTGTTCTTTAAAGTTTTAATTAAACTTCACATTTAAGGTTCATGCATTTTATCTTTTGCCAGAGACATAAATTGCTTATTTGCAAACAAAAGGACTTAAGTTTTACCTCCAGAACTCACTTATAAAATTTAAAAAAATTGGTATGGGGTACATGCATGTATCCTAGTTGATGAGATGTTGACAAATTCAAGGGACTTACTTAGTGATGCCTAGAGCAATGTGAGACCCTGTCTCAAAAAGAACGGGTTGAACAACATAAAAATGACAGCTTTCCTCCCTGGTCCCTCCCTCCCTAACAGAGGAGGTATGAGATGTGGAAAAGTCAGAGGGTGGAATGGGGGAGGGGGATAATATATGGAGTGTAAAAAATAATTAATTAATTTTAAAAAGAAAAAAAAATTGAAAAAAAAAAAAGAATGACAGCTACCATTGTCCTCTGATCTTCTTGCAAATGCATACACATGTGTACCTGCACACACATTCACACACACATACACACACAAACAAACACACAAACACACACACACACACACACACACACACACACACACACACATGCATACTCAATGAAAGAATTTGAAATTATTTCAAGAAGTATGGTGTTTTGCTGCAGAAGGGATTTGTGTGTTGGGGGATACGAGAACACAGAAAAATGGTGGAAAGAGCAATGAATGAAAATCAAAACTGACAAAGAAAGAAGAGAGGACCACTGAAAAGAACAAAAAAACAATAAGCAGGGTCTCTATACCGACTCTGCAGAAAAGCCAAATACAATTAATTTATTCTTATTGTAAAGGTCATTTTGGAAGCAGTTCTAATTGAAGTCGTGCTCAGTAGTACTGCTCCTAGTAATAGTTTGTGATTGGGAGCTAAAATGCATGTCAGATGAGCAACAATCCAAAGGCTCCTCAGAGCCAAGTGAAGCTGAGAGGAAGTCACTTTCCCCGGATGCCCCATGAGTGTGGGCACAGAGCCATAGTCCAGTCTCAGCATCTCACATCTCTCTTGATAAAGAAAGTGAGGATGACATAAGTCTTCAGGTGTTTGTTTCATGTACTATAAGTTTTACATGGACAACAGAGAGAGATTATTTTGGAAGATGATAGCAAGCTATATTAAGGCACATGTGGGTTTATATTGTTTTTGGCATCTGCCTCCTCACCTTAAAAAAAAAAAAACCACAAAACCCTACTAGATTTTGTCAGACATGTTTCCTTTCTGTGCTAAGACTGCATACAATTGGATGACCAATTTTGCAAATTCTCTCAAGGGGCCCCTTATGAGGCTGAGCCTGTATGAGATCACAGTATGAGAATATGGCTTGGATGAATTTTTATTTCAGTAAGTGATCTCATTCACTTAAAGGACTAATCATTTTAGCAGGAGAAGAATACAGCCTTCCAAAATCACAGCAGGAAAAAAAAAATCGGAGGAAAAGCACATTAAAAGAATCTGGTGGAAGGTCCCATGTGATCACACACTGGAAAAATGTTCCACTTCTACATCACCAAATGGATATACGGTCTGCTATTCCTGCTGAAAGATATATGAGAAAGTCAACCTAATATAAGCAAATGGGACTTCAGGCTGCAAGGCTGCCTTACCTGCTTTGAGTTTATTACAGCTGACACAAAGGAAACCACTTTCCCTCTTTGGAAGACTCTCCATCATAGGATACATAACATCTGCATGAACTTAAGTTTCAGATGAGAAGAAATATACAATACTTTACTAAAATTCTAATGCTCTCAGTGGAACTATCTGAGGCAAACTCTTCTCATAAAAAATAGAATCGACTTGGTTACTACAATCCTGAAACTTCATTCCACTTTTGTATTTCTATATCTAGGTTATAAATAAAAGTCTTTCATTTATATCCCATATCTTCTTAACTTTATAAATCTGCCCCTTTGCTCATTTTACATTATCCATGGTGAAAGATTGACCCCTGTCTGCAGCAAAGAACTTCTAAACATGACATACCAAAGGTAGTGAGTTTATTTACAGCTAAACTTAACAAGTCTGCAGAGCACTTTAAACCCAGAAACAAAATTGGCACAATCCTATTTTCCATCAGTAAGTACATCAGGAACTGAATCATGGAATGAATCAATATAGTCATGGATGACTATATTTTAAACAGAACTATGTATCTACTAGGCTTAGCAGGGGAGAGACTCGGTGACTCTCATTCTGAAATGCTATGGCTAGCAGCCATAACTTTTGGTTGTTATGGATAGAACATTGAGTACAACCTAATGCAGAAAGAGTTCATTGGGAAAATGTTAGGGACTGTCATAGAAGGTAAACATGACTGGTAATGTCCATGGATTGTGAAACTTAAATTGACAATTTTTTTGTCACATTCTATGATCAGGTGGGCCATAAGATCTCTGTGTTCTCTCTTAGACACACTAAAGTAACGGGAGCTGGCAGTGGATGTGGAAGTCACACCTACAATCTGTCACCAAAGACAATGAAATCAGCCTACAAATTATGTTATGGTTCAGAATTAGGTGGTTCCCCAATATGCTGGTGGCTTTCCTAAAAGAAATAGCAAGTATTACAACAAAATTTGTAAGTGTGTGAACAATTTAATTTACTGTTACTCAACTCAGTTATCTTTTTCAAGATTTATATATGTAGTGTTTTTTTTTCCCCTCTGTGTTAACCTGCATGTATGTATATCACAGGTTTATAGTGCTTGTGAGGAACAAAAGATGGTGCAAAATTCTCTGGAACTAGAAGTACAGAGACCTATCAGCCACTATATGATTTCTGGGATCCATACCTGGTTCCTCTGTAAGAACACATGCTCTTAACTGCTGAGTCAGCTCTCCTGCCTAAATTTGTTATTTTCCATATTTTCTACATTGGTAATCTTCTACTCACCTGTACTCTAGGTTATGTTACATGGTGGTAAAATCCTTTTTTGGCTTAACACCATGACTCAGTGTTACCTCTAACCCCAACACAGATATCTATGTCTCGTGGGAATATTCTAACCCACATTTACTATGTTACCTACATTTTTTGTTGGGTGACAAAATATTTTATAGATGCAATTCAAAAAAGGAAGGGCATATTTTGGCTTGTAGTTTATGAAGGAATAAAATTTATCATGATGAGGAAGGCATGGCATCAGGAATATGAGAGTTGGTCACATTACATCTGGAGTTAAGAGGCAGAGAGCAGACAAGAAATAGAACTGTCTATCAAACCAAAATCCTATCCCTAGTACCCACTTTCTCCTGTGAGTTTCTGTCTTCTGAAGTTCTAGAACCTTCAAAAGTATCTCCAGGGTCCAAAAGCTGAAGATCAAGTATCCACATATATAAACCCATGAAGAATAGATCACATTCAAACCAATACTACTCAAACTATTCCATAAAACAGAAGCAGAAGCAACACTACCTAATTTGTTTTAAGAAGCCAGAAGTACTCTGATACTCAAACCACATAAAGACCCAACAAGGAAAGAGAACTTTAGACCAAGTTAGCTTATGAATATCGATTCAAAAATACTTAATAAATTTCTAGCAAGCCAAATCCAAGAATATGTCAAAGCAACCATTCCCCGAGATAAGTAGGCTTCATCCCAGGGATGTAAGGTAGGTTCAATATACAAAAATCCATTAACATAACTCACTATTATGTTAACAAACTTAAAGAAAAAAGTCACATGATCATCTCATTAGATGCTGAAAAAGTAGTTGACAAACTATAACACTTCTCCATGTTGAAAGTATTGGGGAGATAAGGAATTT
Source organism: Mus minutoides (assembly GCA_902729485.2). Classification (NCBI taxonomy): domain Eukaryota; kingdom Metazoa; phylum Chordata; class Mammalia; order Rodentia; family Muridae; genus Mus; species Mus minutoides. The sequence continues at coordinate 153,821 of LR751495.1, forward strand.
AGGCCCATACCTAAATGTAATAAAAACAATACACGGCAAAAAAACCAACCAACCAAACAAACAAACAAACAAAAAAACAGCTAATATAAAATTTAATGGAGAGATACTTGAAGCAATCTCATTAAAATCAGGGACAAGACTAGGATGTCTACTCTCCCCATATCTATTCAATATAGTACTCAAAGTTCTAGCTAGATCAATTAGACAACAAAATGAGGTCAAAAGGATTAAAATAGGAAAGGAAGATGTCAAGGTATCACTAATTGCAGATGATACAATAGTATATATGAGTAACCTCCAAATTGTACCAGAAAACACCTATAGATGATAAACAAATTTAGCAAAGTGACTAAATATGAAATTAACTCAAACAAATAAGTAGCCTTACTTTATACAAATGATAAACAGATTTAAAGGAAAATAGGGAAACAACATACTTCACAACAGTCACAAATAATATAAAATATCTAGGTGTAACTTTAACAAAACAAATGAGCAATCTGTATAACAAGAACTCCAAGCCTCTCAAGAAAGAAATTGAAGAAGACCTCAGAAAATGGAGAGCTCTCCCACGCTCATGGATTTGTAGTATTAACATAGTAAAAATGACCATCCTACTAAGTGGAATCTACAGATTCAACCCAATCCCGTCAAAATTCTAACACAATTCTTCCCAGAAGTGGAAAGAACAATTGCCAATTGCATATGGCAAAACAAAAAGTTCAGGCTGGTGAAAACCATTCTCATGAATACACACACACACACACACACACACACACACACAAGCACACACACAGTATTACTACAAAGACAGAAATGTCTATCAATAAAATAGAATTGAAGACCCAGAAATAATCCTACACCACTATGGACACTTGATCTTTAAAAATGATGCTAAAACCATACAGTGGAAAAAAGAGAGCATCCTAAAAAATTTGGTATTGGTCTAACTGGCTGTCAGAATGTAGAAGAATGAGTATTAATGAGTATTTTTCTCCTCATGCAAAGCACAAGTCCAAGTGGATCAAGAACAAAAAATCCAGATACACTGAATCTAATCGAAGAGAAAGTTAGAAAGAGACTTGAACACATTGGCACAGGCAAAAATTTCCCGAACAGAACACAAATGGCTCAGGTTCTAAGATCAACAATTGACAAATGGTACTTCACAAAATTGAAAAGCTTATGTAAGGTGAAGGACACAGTCAATAGTACAAAATGGCAAACTGCAGATGTGGAAAAGATCTTCATTAACCCTACATCTGATAGAGAGCTAATGTCTAAAACATAAAAAGAAGTTAGACTCCCAAAAAAAAAAAAAAAAGCCAAATAACCCAATTTAAAAAATGGTCTACAAAGCTAAGCAGAATTCTTAGCAGAGGAATATCAAATGGCTGAGAAGCACTTAAAGAAATGTTCAATATCCTTAGTTATCAGATAAATGCAAGTCAAAACTACCTTGAGACTCCACCTTACACCAATCAGGTCGGCTAATAAAAACAAAACAAAACAAAACAAAACACAAAAACAAAACAAACTCAAGCATACTTTACATGCAGTCAAGAATGTGGAGAGAGAGGAACACTGTTCTGTTGCTGGTGGGATTGCAAACTGGTACAATCACTTTGAAAATAAATCTGGAGGGAAAATACAAAAGACTAGATAGAAGAACTGGATTTAGTTCCAAGAAGATAAGACATTTAAGAGGTAGGGAATTTACACTTGGGAGCTTCTTATTTCTCTATAAGACAAAAATATAAAAATAAAAATATCATGCTGAGTAAAAGATGACTATGAACACATCTCCACTATTAAGACTACTGAAAATTCACAACAGTTTTGCTAACCTGCATTGTATGTCCAAATGAATGTCTAACCTTTGAATCTGTCAGCAATAATGGGGGGACGTGATAGACTTTGGCAACAAAGGTACAGAAGCAGATATATCTAGTGAGTTCATTGAGGGTAGTGAGATCATTGAGAGAGTCCAGAGAAACCATGGATACCAAAGTAAAAAAAAAAAAAAAAAAAAAAAAAAACTCTCAGAAAGATAAAAGGAAGTAGTTTTAATAGTTTGCATGCAAACTCTCTGTCAAAGGTTAATACGAAAACAGCTCTTTTGGGAGCTATGAAACCTCGGAGAAGTGAGTCCTGGCTAGTAGAATGGTGCCACTAGGGAGTGAGCCTTAAGGTCTATAGCTTGATCCTGTTACTGACATCTAAGATCTCTGCTTCTATCTCTCTGTCTGTCTCTGTCTCTGTCTCTGTCTATCTCTTCATCTGTCCTGATATAAACAACCACTTGCTTTGTGCTCTTGCTTTGTCAGAATTGCCCTACAAGAAAGACTGTGTTCTCTCAAACTAAATCCAAACAAACCTTTCTTCTTAAGTTGCTTCTTGTGCAGTACTTGGTTTCAAATACAAGAAAATTAATTAATGTATTAGTGTAATGAAAAGATGAGGTCATGGGAAATATGAAAAGCAAAAGTCTGCTTTCATCCCCACAAAACTGAGAGGTTAATCAACCCTTATACCATTTGTCTAACAGAAATTACTAGGATCTCAAAAAACCAAAAGTAGAGTATAAATATGCTTTTCTGATCCAATGCATTTAGAGTTTTAAGACTGGTGCTTTGTTCAGCATCCTCGGAGCTTGTGTGAATTATTGCTAATAAAATTAGCTTATTTAAATAAGAAAATAGGGGCCTACCCAGCAGTAATTATGAACAAGCAAGGTAACTCTACTCCGAAAAGATAGCAGATGTTAAACAATGTATAAGTGATGTAAAATTTTAGTTAAAACTTATTTTAAGTATAGAGTAGGTAAAATGCAAGCACAGTCAAGTTTCTACTTCATGAAATATCTTACATTTAAAAACTTACAATGGTTCTTTGAAACAGAAAAAAAAAAAAAAAAAAAAAAGGAAAGCACATCCAGGTATGCATTACAGTCTAATCAAGAAGTGACAATAACCAAAAAAATTTCATTACAAAATATTATTGTGATTTCTTTTAAAGAAATCAGTATTCTCCATCAAAAGGAGAACATGAAGGAAGGCAGAGTGAATATTAAGAAAATAGGAATTTGTCCTATGGGTGTTAGACAATAAGGAATATGCACTAGATCTCCTCAGAAGGGTGTCTTTGATATACCTAGGATATTCTACTGTCAGAGCTATTATCTACTTTGCTAGAGTTTCTTACATGTACTGTAACCCAGGAGATTCGCAATTGGCAGGTAGTTTGCAATGTATTTTTCCAGGAGGCAGACTTAGATTCCAAATAAAAACTTTGAGAAGAAAAGTTCAGTTGATTTTGCTCGTTCTGTACACTCAACTGTTCCTATTCACTGGAGCTGAATCATGTTCAACCAGAGTTCTGAAGCCAAATATGTTTTCAATGAAGTTTCTTGTAGGCTGTAATCCACACAAAATACAGACAGACAGAAAATGTATGAAAGAAATGGAAGCTTGGCCAAGGCTATCAAAGAAAATGAAATGCAGCAGAAGTCAGTATCTTTGGGTCAGCCTGGAGGCAGTTGTTTGGAAAGTGTGTTTAATGACAAAGCTAGAATGTTAGAGAAGCCAGCTCTGTTTTGTCTAGATTTATTGAGAGATAGCTGGGGTGAACGAGTCAGCACACTGTATTTCGTGCTCTTGAGCTGCTGAGGGAGTGAAAAAAATGCTCTCTTCCACTGGCCATCACATATATAAAATTAACATTGTTTTGAAAATCCACAAAACCAATGTTAAAAATGAAATTATATTACCATGTGGTTCTCTGATGAGATAACTATCATAATGACCTCCTAGAAATGAAAAGTAGGGGAAAATTGTGATCAAATACACACACACACACACACACACACACACACACACACACACACACATACATACACATGTATGTGTATATGTATATATAATACAAACACACACACACATATGTATATTCATTCAACAAATATTTATAGGTGCCACGTGGAGACAGGAACTGGTAAATGACTTGTAATACTCTGTTAGGAAAAACAGACAAAGTTCTTAGTGGAATTTACATTCCTTCTGGTGGTAGAAGATATACAGTGACAATGAACACTGCCAATAAATTAGAGATCGTGTTTTTAAATAGGAATGTGCTTGAAAGTAATTGAAAGCAATCAGAAAAGTCAAGTTAACAACAACCAAAAAGTACAGCATTTGATATTTTACCAATATCAGTATTTTATCAAACTAAATGATGTATCTGGCAAATTGTTGTTGAATCAGTCCCACAGTTAATGTAGGAAAAATGACAGGCATGCAAAAGAAGCAGAGGAAGAATTTTGAATCCTAGGAACTTATATTTTCCAGACTCTCAGGAAAGCATAAATAGATAGAATTGATAGACTCTCTTTAGGGTGAAGTTTAAATTGTGAAATTCATTGAGTATTGAGAGCTTAGATGAGCCACCATGAGACAAGAGCATAACTAGAAAAAAAGTATAAACAAAATTCTCATTAGCAAGGAGAAACTAGACATTGGAGCCATGCATAATTGGCACCCATCTACAGTGTTCTAAATCTGGAATTCAGCAGAGAGAGAGTTAATTATATTGTTTCAGGACAGGAAACTGGCAGTAAACAGTGAAACTAGGAGACAAATGTGAAAAGGTTCCTTGTAAAACACACACAAGGAAGATTCTGTGTCAAGGGATCTGAGTTTAGTAGAAAGATGCATAGACATAGAGAACAACAGAAGAAAAGAGAAGAAAGTACACAGAGAGAATTGTGATGAAGAAAGAGTAAACTAAGATGAACAATGGTACTAGGGATTATAGTCCAGTGGTTAAAAACATGCCCTACTCTTGTAAAGGCCATAGATTCAGTTCATTCCCAGAATGCACAGGGGAGATCATGTCTGTCCAATCCCAGGGGAAGTGATACTATCTTCTGACCTCCACAGGAACTAGACATACATGTGATATAAATACAAACCTACAGGCAGTCCCACAACCACATACAAAGTAAAACCAAGTAATAAACAAATCCTTTCTTTTTTTAATGAAAGTAAAACAAACAAACAAACAAACAAACAAACAAAAACCAATGGCATAGTGCTATCTTTGAGTGGTATTTAGATGTTAATTTTAGGGTAAATGATTCCAACAGGAATGACAGAGAATGTGGAGATGGAGCTACTGACAGCCTATTGGAGAAGATTGCTAGAATAGAGGTCATTGAAACTCATGTCCTACACATGACTCTTGGAAGTTATTAATCTAGTCCAGAACCAGTAGTTGAGTCTAAAGATTGGTCGTTTTTTCCCCCACATAATACCTTGGTAACTTGAGAAAATTTATTAAGTATCATAAATTTCCTTCACTGCGAAATAGGTAAAATTAAAATGACATAGGAGTATTAGGGTTAATACACTCCTTATAATTTATATGTTTGGCTTCAAACCTAAATATACATACAATATTCAGGTAATAGATTAACTTAAAAAATAAATATAAACAACATACATTGTGAAGTACTGAAACTAGTAAAATATAATAACTTATAAGTATTATTAAAATGAATAAATTCTAAAATACTATCCACAGCCAAAACTTTTGTGCTGAAGATATAAATTTAATTCCATGTGTGAAAATTAAATAAATAACACTTATTATCATATTAAAAGTGGTTAGATAACTTGGAACTCAAATTTTATGGCTACTTGGTGACAATATTTCCAAAAAGGATGATTAACTGAGAAGGGAAGATCCACTCTTATTTTTAGTTTCACCTTTTATTGGATAGGGAACCAGAATGAATGAAGAGGAGCAAGCAAGCTGAATCCCCAAGTTTGCTCCTATTACTTTCTCTCTGTGAGTACCATTTGATCCACTGCTTCAGGCTATTGTCCTACAGCTAGAGATGCTCTAGATGTGTGCCTTCCATACCAGAATAGGTTATTGCAGCTTTGACTGTCAATCAAAATAAAATCGTCCTTCCTTAAATTGTTTTTGTAAAGTATCTTTTTTACGTCCATAAAAGAAAATAATACAATGAAATTGGTAAAAATATTACAACATAGTAAAATAGTGCCCAATCCTAAGATATAGTAGAAGAATGCCAAATTCTATGATACAGAAAGAAACACTCAGCCAAAAACAGGCTTACTTACTAAAACATCTTTTCCATTCAAATGACTAGAAGAGAGTGTACTATCTTATGTCTTCGATATGGCTAGAATATGGCACTATTGATACTGCTAAGTTTAAGGGACCTTGAGCTTTCTGGAGGAACTGAAGTATAAGACTCTTAACAAGTCTCCTTTAGGAAGTATCTTAGAAAGGTTTCTCTGCAAAAGTTTTATTCATATAAAAATGTACAGCTTGAGTTTAAAGCTGGAGGTTCAACCTAGAATTTCCTTAACATAAAGCTCCCCATGTGATCTGGTTCCTTTTATAATGTCATGTAGATCTGTCTTCATGGCAAGTCTGGAGATGTAAGTTCTCATGTCCTTGCTGTATAGTTTAAGCTACTTATATTGTTACTTATGACAGCTGAGATGAATTTATTAGGTGATAAATTAATTTTAAAAATAATAAATGAACACATGTGTGATATACCTGGTGGAATGCCCAAATTATTCAAATATAATAACCTATAAGCATTATTAAAATGTATTACAATTAGTAGACTCTAAGATATTATTTACTGTTAGAATTTTGATTCTGGAGATGTACTAGTTAGAGATTATTGTAAAAGTCAAAGTGAGACACCATTAGCAAAAAAACTGAAGTTGACAAAGAGAACACAGCACGGCTTTAAAAGAAAGTTAGTCGCAAGTTCACCCATCAGAAGTATCAGAAAGACATATCAAAGTTGAAGAATACCTGGGTCACTGCAAGGCCTTTGGATAAAACTGATCCATGGCAAAGGGCTAAGGGCTATTTTCTGTAAGGCTAGCCTGAGGGCTTAGCTTTCACAGGATTAGGTAAAGCCTGGTGATAGCCAGACTTTTCTCTGGAACTGTGTGTGGGATGTGGAGCACGTGAGAATGTCTGCATGATTTTACCCTGAGCCTGATATAATTCATTACAACTTTATAGCTATTGCATCCTTCCTGCAACATACAAAACCTACCACATGAAAAAAGATCTGACAATATCTATCATTGTAGTAATATAGGTCATAAAGGATAAAATATAATGCCCCTGGGAGAACAAACAAAGTTCTCATGTTCCTCTTTTATGCCATTTTAGAGATCTTTATTCCAATATACAGGTAGATTTTTGTCTCTGAATCTTCTTGCCTATCATGTGATATGTGATATGGTGGACCAAGTTTTCAATATAATCTGAAAGGTATTATACTTGTGCCTAGATTTTACTGATGGTTAATTTCTTGGGATTCTCTCATTATTTTATAGAGAATGACACTGAATAGTGTCACCCCAAGTCACAGAAAATATTTTATTTCCATCAGCATAGTTGTATATATTAAACTACTGTAATGAGACTTTTGGTTTCTTTAAAAGCCCAGTTATGTTATGCAAATATGTTTCTCTTTTAATCTCAAATGTGAGGTAAGCATCTGTTTCATAGCAAATGATTAGGAAGTGTACAAGCAGGGTAATCTTTTCTAGATACAGATTGTTTAATTCTGGGGACTCTGGACAGCGTATAAATGGGAGGACCCTGAGAGAGCCTATGGCGGATCTATTTGCTGCTGTCCTGGCTGATGCTGGTTCCTGTTGCTGTAATTTCTCAAGTGGTCCTGATCAATAGACTAGAAGCAGAAATTGGATATACTGACAAGGAAGATTTGACTTCCTTCGAGGAACCTTAAGCCCCTTCTCAGTTGTCTGCACCCTCTCTCATCCACCTACTCTTGGGGGTTGGAAAGGATGAAGATACAGGGTTGGAAGGGAAGTAGATATATAGGAACCCAATAAAATAGCTAAACATTCACCAGAAATTACTATCAAAGTATTGACAACTTGAATTAAGACTGTATGCTAATAATAATTGTAGTGATGAATTTCCTTAACATAAAGCTCCCCATGTGATCTGGTTCCTTTTATAATATCTTGTAGATCTGTCTTCATGGCAGGTCTGGAGATGTAAGTTCTCATGCCCTTGCTGTATACTTTAAGCTACTTACAGTGTTACTTATGGCAGCTGAGATGAATTTATTAGGTGATAAATTAATTTTAAAAATAATTAATAAATGAACACATGTGAGATATACCTGGTGGAATGCCCAAACTAGTCAAATATATTAACCTATAAGCATTATTAAAATATATTACAGTTAGTAGACTCTAAGATATTATTTACTGTTAGAATTTTGATTCTGGAGATGTACTAATTAGAGATGTTGTAAAAGTCAAAGTGGGACACCATTAGCAAAAAATACATTTATAAAAATTAACCTATCATTTGCATGTGCCAAGTACAGTGCTAAATGTTTTACATATGTTATTCCATTTTAAATTATATCAGTAACAATAATTATCTGTATATATTTGTTTCTTTTCTCATTGTTTCGTCAAAATAAGTGAGAAATCAGCTTAGAGCATGAAGGCATGAAGGGTTTATTTTTCCTCAAGGATGGAAGAGATATGGTCTATTATGGTAGGGCAGGTATGGCTATTGGAGCTTGATACCAGTCATGTTAATTCCATAATCGAGTAGTAGCAAGTGATTCGTACTGGCCAATCTTTCAATTTTTAATTTTTTTATGTAGTCTGGGAACCCAGAACATGGGATGATACCATGCAATTCCAATCAAATCTTCTCTCATAGTTAAACCTCTCGGGCATCACCCAACAGACATAAGCAGATGTATGTTTCTATCTCGATTTTGAATCCAGTAAACCTGGTGATGAAGACTAACCATCACATGGTCTTCTTAAGTGTACAGATGGACACTTAAGTACTGGGTTATATTTGTCTTGCATCAAATCTGAACTCTTTCAAGTAAAATCTCATAGCTTTGAGATTTGGGGCTGCTCAATTTGGCTATTTAGCAGTTAGCAAACATTGTAAGCTAATTGCATCACTATCCTGCTTTTCGTTTAGTAATTTTGATGTCCTCAGTTTCCAAGTTTTTCCTATCCTATTTGCACCTGGTCAGCTAATATTCTTCATTTTGATATTCAATATAACTATTCTAGCCTTCAAAATAGCATCCTGCTTTCTTGTCCCCAATAGCCTCCCCATCCTGTGATACCTGCTTCTTTGTCAGAGCATACCTGGACCGGCTCAGGGGAGGCAGAACAGTCCATCTCTGTTATAGTTCTACCAGATGACTATGGTCAATATGTGCTTTCCAGAAACATTAGAAAGACTAGCTTGTGAAGGCAGATAATGGTACCTTCTTTTTTCAAGGAGGCTTTCTATTTAAATATTCATCTCCTCTGGAGAAAGATTTACTTTGCCGAGAGTATTTTTCCTCCATTGTATTTGTAGAGCAACTTCTTTGCTTTGAACTGGACTGCATGCCCCCAAATCATTTTAATTTTAGCCTTCCCCATTTCTTCTTCATAAATAAATATGTTTTAGTTTAAACCAGTTTGACAGAAATAGTATAACTGGGATGATAGCCTCTATAATTCTATTTCTCAGTAGTCAGGCAAGCTTGACTGACTCACTTTACAGTACACACTTAGTGGAAATCATGTGAGGTTTATAAGCTGTTTAAATGGCTATTACTTCTTAGCATTGCTGAGGCAATCCATGCCTTATCTATCTCTCGCTGGTGTTTAAGTTGTGGAGATTTAGTAGAGGGAGATATTGGATTCCATTCCAAAACTTTAAAGTCATCTAATGTCAGCAGGTCTGGAAGCAATAAACAGCTTTAAAAATAGAATTACTGATATCGTCAAATTTCTTCTTTTCCTCCTATAATTTACAAAATATTTATTTTAATACATACTTTGTGAGACTAAACTTTGAAAGTAAGATTTTGTCCTTTCTTTAATCTGTAGAATGACTAATCAGATGTAAAAATAATTTTAAGAGCAATTTTCCAGCCCTAGGATGGAAGCAGAATGATTTCTGGGATGTTTCAACTCATGAACCTTTTAGTCATAATTTTCTGAACCCGAATAGAGGAATTTTTGTTGACTCATATATGGTTAAGAAAAAAATAAAAATGACATTTGACTCAAATAACAAATATTACAAACAGAAGAATATTATTTAATATACTTGGAATACATGTACAAACACCCATATTTAATATATTTAGGTTTCTTTGTGACTTATGTAATTCCATTATATATGCTTTAAGATGGTTGCTCTTTTTTTTTTTTTTTCTGGAATTAAGACACGCTCTTAGCCATTAACAGAACTAGAAAATGGGAGAGACCAGTAATACATATGGTATTTACAATGTCAGCTTGTGGTTTATGGTTTATGACCATGTGGATGACTCCTTCGCACTGCTGATGCCATGCCTTTTACTACCAGAGGAGGAGGGAGAACAGTCTTTTCTTCAAAGACCTGCAAACCACAGCTGTACATTCTTCAAATTTCCCATACTCATCTTTCCTTGCCCCATTTCTCCTCCATCTCGTTATACCTCCCCATTCCTATCTTCTTCACAAATGACTTTCCTCCCTCCTTCTCTCTCCTTTCTTTATTTTCCATCCTCTCTTCCTTTACAATTTATCATGAGTCCTATTATCCAGTTCCATTTGTTGTTTAAAAAAAGGAATAGAATCACAAATTGAAACAAGAAAGCAATCAAATCACAGACTTGCTTTTCAGAAAAAGCTCTCTGTTCAGTCTTAGTGAAAATATGTCCATTGCAACTTGAATGTGCTTTGTTTCTATTGTAACCCTTGATATTGCCTCTTTAATATTTTCATGTAGTAAATGCTAATTACTAATTATATTTTGGGAAATTGTCAAATCCCTATTACAGTAAATGGAGCTGTTTAGGGTGGATGCTAATGAACTCTTGCAAGGGGACTAGCCTATAAAACTTTCTGGGTAAATGGGAATGGAAGTGGGTGTTGTGATGGACAGCCATAGGAAAGCAAATGAGAGAAATAAATGGAAGGATATAAAATTTTAAAATAATAGAGAGAAGTGGGCCAGATGCAAGAGACAAACAACAAAACATGGACTCTTGGAGAGGCATGATGTTTCAGAACTTGTTCCTCAAGCAGGTGAGGTGAAGTCACACAATAGGCAAATTATAAAGCCATGGCAGGTTGTTGAAACAAAAATAATGATTTTAATTTCTTTAAAGAAAGAACAGAAAATAGACTCATTTACTAATAGGCAGTTTTGAAAGAGGCCTGAGGAGAAAGCCATTATGAGGTTTGAGAGGAAGTTAAGAAAAAGTGAAAAGGGAAAATGCCTTTGAGGTTACTACATTGTTTGTGCAGTTTAGGAAATAGAAATCAAGGGAATGTTCATAAACATCATTGTATTTCCCCACCCAATTCTTGCCCTGATGCTCTCCACACAAATGTGACTATATTGAGAATGGAGCTGAGATAAATGACATCACAAATTGGGAACTCAATCCAGTAACTATGGTGTCTTTTAAGAAGAGTAAACGGCATCAGACTGATCCAGGAGTGACTTTATGGTAGGAAGTAGGGGAAAGACTTGTAAAAAAAAAATCATATGGTTCATTTGTTCTAAAGCGAGAATGAACTTTAGGGTTTAAAAGAATGTTAGGGTTCAAACAGTAAGACTAGGAACACTAGGATTAAGAAAAAAAAAAGAAGTTTGCAGCAAGCTAAGGTACACGATGCAGGCAGAAGGTAGACATTGGATGAATTTTCCTATGATGGTGCAAAGAATCATTTGTTCACCCCAGGAATGGTAGCTGATGGCAGATCAAAGAAATGAGATTATTAGCATTGCTTAGAAAGCAAACCCACTCATAGACTTCCATCCTCCAGAACTTTAATAAGATAAGTATTTTTTTTTTTTTTCAACTTTTATTAGATATTTTCTTCATTTACATTTCAAGTGTTATCCAGAAAGTTCCCTATATCCTCCCCCCTCCCGGCCCTGCTACCCTACCCACCCGCTCCCACCCCCTGGCCCCGGTGTTCCCCTGTATTGGGGCAAATAAAGTCTGCATAACCAAGGGGCCTCTCTTCCCACTGATGGTCAACTAGG
>LR751500.1:0-17426 GCA_902729485.2 Mus minutoides
CTTTTGGCTTTTTGAGACAGCTTTTCTCTGTGTAGCCCTGGCTGTCCTGGAACTCACTCTGTGGACTAGGCTGTCCTTGAAATCTGAGATGTGCCTGCCTCTGCCTCTGCCTCTGCCTCTGCCTCTGCCTCTGCCTCTGCCTCTGCCTCTGCCTCTGCCTCTGCCTCTGCCTCTGCCTCTGCCTCTGCCTCTGCCTCTGCCTCTGCCTCTGCCTCTGCCTCTGCCTCTGCCTCTGCCTCTGCCTCTGCCTCTGCCTCTGCCTCCACTGTGTTATAGCTCATGCATAAAACTCAGAGGGCAACTTCTGGAAGCTGGTCCTCTCCTCCCCCTCATCATGTGGTTCTCAGGGACTGAACTGGGGTCATCAGCTAAACTTTATCATTGGCCATATTAGAAGTTTTTTTCTTTCTAACCAAACATGAATTTTACTTCTACCATCCCAGAAAATGAAAAGTATTTATTGCTGATGTTTGTTTGCTTGTTTATTTTTGCAGTACTGGGGATTAAAACCATGGCTTTGTGCATCCTAGACAGCTACTCTACCACAAAGCTTTGTCCATAAGCCCACAAAGCACTTGAAATCTGTACTTTAATCCCAGCATGTGCTATAAAACACTGGAACACTAGTGCACACACTGGAACACTAGTGCACACACTGGAGCATTAGTGTACATACTGGAACATTAGTGCATACACTGGAGCATTAGTGCACACACTGGAGTACTAATGTACACACTGGAGTACTAGTGTACACACTAGAGCACTAATGCACACACTGGAGCACTAGTGCACACACTGGGGCATTAGTGCACACACTAGAGCATTAGTATACACACTGGAGCACTAGTGCATACACTGGAGCACTAGTGTACACAATGGAGCACTAGTACACACACAAAGAAAACTTTTTAAGTTAAAATAAAAGCCAGGCATGGTGGTATATTGCTTTAATCCAGCACTTGAGAGGCAGAGGCAGACAGATCTCTCTGAGTTTGATGCTAGCCTGGTCTATATGGCAAATTTGAGGCCAGCCAAGGATATACAGTGAGTCACTACCTCAAAATAAATAAAATTTAAGAAAAATCTTTTTAAAAAAAATCAAAACAGTGCAGACAGGAATGTTGAAAGTTCCTCCCCTCTCCATTTCAGAGATAGGCTCCATTAATTGCCAGTGGCAAACCCTTCTAGACCTTCCTACAACATATACACACCTACCTTTTTTTTCTTGTTCATTTTTTCCAGTTAGGCGGAGTAGGGTGGGTGGAGGCTCTATGTAGCTTTGGCTGGCCTAGTATTCACTTGGTAGTCCGGGATCATCTTAAAAGTCATCCTCTGCCCCAACTTTCCAAGAGCAGGATTATAGCAATCGGCACACCATCATGCCCCAACCTTTCAAGAGCAGGAGTATAGCAATTGGCACACCATCATGCCCAGGCAAACACTCCTCTCTCCTCCACCTTCCCCCATAATACTGGGAGTTGAACCTGGGGCCTTGTGCCAGGTTCTGTATCTGAGATGTATTTTCATCCCAGCACCATTTTGTGATGTGCTCAACAGACTACAATTTTGTTTTTATCAGAGTCAGTATATCAGTATATATGGCTCTCCATGCCAAGACATAATAGTATCCTCATTTTACTTAATGACTGTGATTTGCTGACATGACCTGGGACAAATGATCTAAACTCTCTTGGCCTTAGTGTGTACAATGTCTAAGGAAGAGTCACAGGGTTCTTGCCTACATGAGTCAGAATGTGAAAAGCATCTTGTGTTTTGTCTTGCTACACACTAAATATTCAAAAATATGAGTCCTTGGGCTGAAGAGCTAGCAGTCATAAAGTACTAGCCTTCCAAGCATGAGAAACCGAGTTCCATTCTCAGAACCAGTGTGTGAGTGCTCAGTGGTTAGGAGTACCTGATGCTCTTACAAAAGACCCATGTTGGGTTCCCAGCACCACCATGGCGGCTTATAATTGCTGTAACTTTCAGCTCCAAGGACCAGACACCATCTCCTGGCTTCTTTGGCTCTCAGGCATACACAGGGTACACAAACATGTATAGGCACATAAAATAAGTACACAGACATTAAAAATAAATACATTTTTTTTTAAAAAATGTATTTATTTATTTATATGAGTACACTGTAGCTGTCTTTAGACACACCCGAAGAAGGCATCAGATCCCATTACAGATGGTTGTGAGCCACCATGTGGTTGCTGGGATTTGAACTCAGGACCTCTGGAAGAGCAGTCGGTGTTCTTAACCGCTGAGCCATCTCTCCAGCCCCCAAAATAAATACATCTTAAAACAAACAAACAAGCCGGGCGTGGTGGTGCACGCCTGTAATCCCAGCACTTGGGAGGCAGAGGCAGGCGGATTTCTAAATTCGAGGCCAGCCTGGTCTACAGAGTGAGTTCCAGGACAGCCAGGACTACTCAGAGAAACCCTGTCTCGAAAAACCAAAAAAAAAAAAAAAAACAAAAAACAACAACAAAAAAAACAAAGCCAGGTGTGACACTGCATGTTTTTTATTCCAGTGATGAGGAGGCAGAGATAGGTGAAGTCCCTGGGGCTGGCCAGACAACAGGTAAGTATCGGCTACTTAGAGACCCTGTCTGCCATCCCCAAGAAAGAATGAAAAAAAAAAAAAGAAAGGAGGAAAGAGAGAAAGAAATAAAGGAAGAAAGGAAGGAAGGAAGGAAGGAAGGAAGGAAGGAAGGAAGGAAGGAAGGAAGGAAGGGAACAAATTCTCTCACCCACACACAGAAAGAGAGAGAGAGACCTCAAAGGGGAAAAATAATGTTTGGTTGTAACATAATTTCTTTAAGTGACATAATTTCTTTAAGCAACATAATTTCTTTATGCAGTTCAACATATATGGTTACTTAATAAGATATAATGGTTTATACTGGCTGGTTTTGTGTGTCACCTTGATAAAGGCCAGAGTTATCACAGAGAAAGGAGCTTTAGTTGGGGAAGTGCCTCTATGAGATCCAGCTGTGGGGCATCTTTTCAGTTGGTGATCAAGTGGGGAGGGTCCATTGTGAGTGGTGCCATCTCTGGGCTGGTAGTCTTGGGTTCTATAAGAGAGCAAGCTGAGCAAGCCAGGGGAAGCAAGCCAGTAAGAAACATCTCTCCATGGCCTCTGTATCAGCTCCTGCTTCCTGACCTGCTTGAGTTTCAGTCCTGACTTCCTTTGGTGATGAACAGCAACATGGAAGTGTAAGCTAGATAAACCCTTTCCTCCCCAACTTGCTTCTTGGTCATGATATTTGTGCAGGAATAGAAACCCTGACTAAGACATGTTTCAAATGTGGCCACAGTTCCATCCTTCCCTGCACCCAGCTGTACAATGTTTCTGCATATTTCATCAATAGATGAAGTCTAGTTGGGCATGGTGGCCTGCACCTTTAATCCCAGCACTCTGGCAGAAGCAGGCAGATCTCTGGGAGTTCAAGGCCAGCCTGTTCTACAGAGTGAGTTCCAGGACAGCCAGGGCTACACAGAGAAACCCTGTCACGAAAAACCAGAACAAAAACCAAAAACCAAACAACCCAACAACCCAAAGAACCAAGAGATGAAGTCTAGGGCTGGTTCACACTTGGGAGGCTGAGGCTAGAGTTCAAGGACTCCTGAACTACCCAGCAGGTTAAATAAAGGTCAGCCTGAACAACTTAGTGAGTTGTCTCAAAGTTAAAAAGAAAATAATAGGAGCTGGAGAGATGGCTCAGAGGTCAAGAGTACTTTTTGTTCTTACATAGGACCTTGGTTCAATTATCAGCACCCATATGATGGCTAACAACCTTGTATGTATCACATATATATCACAAAATACTCTCTTTTTTAAAAAAGATTTATTTATTTATTATATGTAAGTACACTGTGGCTATCTTCAGACACCCCAGAAGAGGGCATCAGATCTTATGACGGATAGTTGTGAACCACCATGTGGTTGCTGGAATTTGAACTCAGGACCTTTGGAAGAGCAGTCAGTGTCAGTGCTCTTAACCTCTCAGCCATCTCTCCAGCCCCACAAAATACTCTTATACATGAAATAAAATGGAAAAAAAGTTGGTTTGTTGTTGTCATTTTGTTTTTGTTTGAGACAGGGTTTCTCTGTGTAATAGCACTGGCTCTACTGGAACCTACTTTGTAGACCAGGCTGACCTCAAACTCACAGAGATCCTCCTGCCTGTTTCCTGAGTGCTGGGATTAAAGGTATGTGCCACCATGTCCAGCCTGGAAAAGAAAGTTTTAAAAGAATAATAAGTTTTTCTTTGTGAAGTAGTAGGTAAGGGAGAAGGTGTCCGAGTTCAGTCTTCTTCAATAGGAGACGTCCAGTGTCATTCGATTGGCTTTCATCAACAGAACAAAGCAAAGATAATGATATTGCACTCCCCTGCCTCAACCCCAAGAGGTCATGTTACTTCTATTTTCTTCCCTTTGGAGGGTATCACATAAGGAAGTCAGAACTTATTTACCAGAGAATCCAGATGTTGGAGAACCAAGTTTTGGCCACAGTATCAGACATTTTTCAGATACATAGAGAAAGCTAAAGAGGAAACACAGCTTACTGATTACAGACACAGACACAGAGCATGCCCAAACAAGACCATGAAACACAGAAAAGAGCTGTCTCGAGGTAAATATCCAACAAACAAATGCTTATCATTCTAAGTCACTGTGCTTTTGCTTGACATGCTAAGCAGCAGAGAACTGATATGAGGTTCACGGTACAGCAATAAACTCTGATGGCTCAGGCTAGAAAGCAAGCTCCATCTGAGATCTCCCTGGCCCTCAGTTTCCTCATTAGAGCAAAGAGATATTTGGGGTTTCTACATTGTTATATGTGAGGATTAAGTACCAAAATGAGCATTCTACATACAGCATGAAGTAAGTATTCTCAGTTTCTTCTTTAAAAAAACATATATAGATGTTTTGCTTGCAATGTAGGCTTATGTGCCACAGAGGGCATAGTCTCCTGGAACTGGAATAACAGATGGTTGTGAGCTACCATGTGGGTGCTGAGAATTGTATGTAGGTCCTCTGAAAGAACAAGTGATCTTAACCACTAAACCATCTCTCCAGCCCCTCAATTTTTTCTTTTTAAAAATTTGTTATTATTTTTTTATTTGAGGGGAGAGAATCTGGTTTCCTGTAGCTCAAATTGGATAACTGTACAACTGAGGATAACCTTGAACTTCTAACCAACCTCCCAAGTGCTCAGAGTATAGGACTGTACTACCACACTTGGTTTTTGTTCCTCTGGCCTAGTGTTTGTGTCCGTGCCTAAGCCTGCGTTCTTATGCTTGTTTTTAGAAGTCAGAGGTCAACCTCAGCTGTTGTTTGTCAGGTGCCACCTTGGTTTCTGAGACAGTATTTTACTTGGCTTGGTACTCACCAAAAGGCTATGGTGGCTGGCCGTAAGCCCCAGGATTCCACCTGCTTTTCTTTTCCTTCTCAGTGCCAGCATTATAATCCTGAGCTACCACATCTGGATTTTTTTTTTTTTCCTCCTAGGTTCTTTGGATTAAACTCAGGACCATGTACTAGCCCCCTTTCTTCTCCTTTCCGGGTCTTTCCAGTCATTGCTATGATAACTGCCAGCTATCAAAGCACTGGGGAGTGAGTGCCATTTAGCATGCAGAGAAGATTTAAATGATAGTAGAGCTAGTTTGGCCATAACCCTGGCAGCCTCCTTAGATCCAATAATTTCAGCTAGTCCACTTGTACCGGATCTTCTGGATTCAGGCATTCTTCTCCTCCAAGATAAACAGGATCTGGCAAGTAGAAATCCTGATAGGGGGTCTGGTTAAAATGGCTCAAGTAGCCGGGCGTGGTGGTGCACGCCTTTAATCCCAGCACCTGGGAGGCAGAGGCAGGCGGATTTCTGAGTTCGAGGCCAGCCTGGTCTACAAAGTGAGTTCCAGGACAGCCACGGCTACACAGAGAAACCCTGTCTCAAAAATAAACAAACAAACAAACAAAGATGGCTCAAGTAGTGAAGGCACTTGCTGTCAGCCTGACAACCTGAGTTCTGTCCCCAGGTCCCAAACAGTGGAAGGAAAAAGCATACTCCCCCCGCAAGCTGTTACACACACACACACACACACACACACACACACACACACACACACACACGATTTTGTTGTTTGTTTTTAAAATAGGCAAGAAAAGCAATCCTGATAGCTGAGCCTGCACTGAGGTTCATATCTCAACACTTGGGAGGTTAAGGCATAAGAATTGCGGAGGGTTTGAGCCAGCCTGGGCTAAAAGTATGGTAAGATCTTTTCTTTGGAAACAAAGGGGGCAGGTGGTGGCAGGGGCGGCTGGAGAGATGACTCAGCAGTTTACAGCACTTGCTCCTCTCAGAGGTTTGGTGGCTCAGAACTCCAGTCACAGGAGATCTGCGACTCTTCTGGCCTCTGCAGCCACCTGCATAAACATAAATGTGGTGCACATACATGCATTCTCATACACACAATAAAATAGATACATAAGTAATCAGGCTACCTAGGCACTGCTCAAGCCAACAAAATCAGCAGAGAGGAAGGTGTGCTAAGCCCAGGAAGGCCTCCATTTCACGCAGATGAAGGCCCAGCATCCTCAAAATGGCCCGATATCCTGTCCACTCTCCTCCCATAATCTCAACTCCTGTTTCTCTCAGTCATAGTGCTTTCTACTACAAAGGCTACCTTTAAATGTAGCAAGCTCTTTCTTGCCTTGGGACCTCAGTAGCTACTTTTCCCTTCCCAGAAGGAGCTTCTGAGCCACTCAATACTTCAGAACACTTATCATTTTCTTTCACAGTACTTACGGCGATCTTAAACTTTGAATCTATCTCACATCTACTTGGTTCCCCTGCCCTCCGTAGCATTTATTTGTTTGTTTGTTTGTTTGTTTAATTAAGATGCAGGATCTGATGTATCTCAGACTGGCCTCAGGCTCACTAATGCCAAGAGCTGGGATTGCAATCCAGTATTCTCTGGTTCAATTTATTGAATTGATCTGAAAGTTTAGGGCACATTATGCAAACATTGTACCAGTTGAGCTACACCCCCAGACTTAGACCTCTGGTTTGTAACTGTGACTGGTCTTAAGCACACCAGGCTAGCCTCAAACTGCTAATCCCCTGCCTCCACTGTCTGTCTGTCTGTCCACGTGCTGCTACTGCAGGTATGCATTACCACACCCTGCTGGGCAACCTCCGGGTCTCCTTTTTTAACCACTTCAGTTCACAAATGTTGTAGTGGCTATTTCTAGTGGTCAACTTGACTATATCTGGAATGAACTATAATCCAGAATTGGAAGGCTCACCTGTGATTCTGATCTGGAGGCTGGAAGATACAAGTTTCTGACCTGGATCTTGGCATGGAGATCTTGAGGCATAGTGGCTGTGAATCCCAGATTAAGACAGGGAGATCTCTGAGTTCAAGGTCATCTGGAACAAAACAAGTCCCAGATCCAGGCTTGGTGGCACCCACCTTTAATCTGGTCCATACCTTCTGCTGGAGACCTACATAAGGACTTTGGAAGAACGAATATATATTTTTTTTTTTTTTGGTTTTTCGAGACAGGGTTTCTCTGTATAGCCCTGGCTGCCCTGGAACTCACTTTGTAGACCAGGCCGGCCTCGAACTCAGAAATCCGCCTGCCTCTGCCTCCCGAGTGCTGGGATTAAAGGTGTGCGCCACCACGCCCCACTAAGAACGAATATTTGCTCTTTCTTCGTTGCCTGCTTGCCTTGTGGGACTGAGAAACTGCTAGATCCTTGGACTTCCATTCACAGCTGCTGCTGACCATTGTTAGAGAGTTGGACTACCGACTGTAAATCATCAACAAATTACCTTACTATATAGAGACTACCCATAAGTTCTGTGACTCTTGAGAACCCTGATTAATACAGATGAGAAAACTGAGGGCCAGAGAAGAGAATGGCTTCAGACTCAGACACCCAGATAATTGTGGATACTCAAGGTAATTGGGACAAATATCACAGATATGTCTGGGAGAGGCCTATAAAAGATAGCCACAAGCCGGGCGTGGTGGCGCACGCTTTTAATCCCAGCATTTGGGAGGCAGAGGCAGGCGGATTTCTGAGTTCAAGGCCAGCCTTGTCTACAAAGTGAGTTCCAGGACAGCCAGGGTTGTACAGAGAAACCTTGTCTCGAAAAACAAACAAACAAAAAAAACCCCAAAAAACAACAACAACAAAAAAAGATAGCCACTTCCTCTCTAAAGCCACCATCATTCCCATGTTATGATGGTGGGGGGCAGGAATGTCTCTTTGGGAGCAGAGGTGCCAGTCAGCTGACTAACTGTGAAAGGGGGGCTGGAGAGGGTGGAAAGCCTATCCCCGAATAGACAGTTATTCTGAGGCAGCTGGGGATAATGGCTGGTACAGAAATAACCCAGACTCCTCACCCTTGTTTCAGCCCTCACACCTCTGCCCTTCCAGAGGTGAGGTCAACACTGAATATCGTTCAGCAGTACCCCCTGTTTACTAGGGGGCTCACAGTCTGATGGAGGAGCCCAGCTAGAGACCTCATTCTAAGTGATGGTCCTTTGCAGAGCAGGTCCTCACAAGAAAACACACCCCACCCCCACCCTGAATAAATCCGACAAATGCATACAAGCTATCCAATCCACAAATTGTAACAGTTCAAAGAAAGGGAGCCGAGATGCAGGGTTATTTGCAGTCTCAGTGAGTGGAAACATCAGGAACTTTAGAGAAGGCAAGAGACTAAAAAGAGATCTGGCAAAGTTTTGGATGAGTGGATGGCGTGGGTATTAAATATAAAGCCAAGTGTCTGGTTGCACAAGAGAGAATTTTGAGAATCCACAGGAGAAATTTGAACAAAAGAACATAATCCAGTATGCATAGCAGAAAGTGCCCTGTATCTCTTTGGAGTAGGAAACAGGAGCAAGAGGGCAGATTGAAAGATTAGAAAACCCTATGATATTCTGAATTGGCAGTTCTGGGTAGGATTCCATAGAAGGAATAGGGCCTTGTTCTCTAGAGGGTTATTATTATCTTTTCCTAGATTCTAAAGTCACGCCCTCTACGGTACCCAACTTTCGTTAGTCTAAACTCCAAGTTTGAAGGTGGAAAAAAAAAAAAGTGCTGCTGGAAACCTAAGCCTAGACTAGGGGTCCGGGCAAGAGAGACTTCAGCTCCCAGGATGCTTCGCGCGAAAGGTCGCGCATGCTTCGGGACTTGCGGGCTGGTCGCTCTCTCGCTAGGCGTAGTGCAGGAAACACGCCATCTTCAGCTGTGTCAAGCCATCGTTTGTATGCGTGGTGGGACGCTGATGTTTTGTCTAGTCACCTATCATAGGTCCTGACTTAAATACGCTTCTCTGTTAGAATCCTATTAAACCTCACGATGAGCGTTCCATTCAGCTTCCAAGTCACCGAACGCTCCCAGACGACATAGAGCAAGCCGGCGGAGGCCGCGCTAAGTCAGAGCCTCCGAGGGCGGGGCGCCTCCGCCTTTTCCGGCTCCGCCCCGCCTCAGGTTGGGAGGGGGCTTCCGCTTCCGGCAGCGGAGGCTGCAGCCTCGCTCTGGTCCCTGCGGCTGGCGGCCGAGCCGTGTGTCTCCTCCTCCGCCGCCGCCATATTGTCTGTGTGAGGCTAGGGGAGCGCGGCTATTGCCGCTGCCGCTTCCACCCCAGGTACCGTGGGAACCGCGAGCCGAGGTCATCGGGGCGCGCGGGTGAGCCCAGGCCGAGGCAGCAGGGCGCGGTCGCCCCGCACGCTCTCAGCCGTCTTCCGAGCGGCCTGTCGCCTCTACCCTACCCCCTCACTGCACACAGCAGCCGAGGCCCCTGCAGTCCATCCCGGCTGCCCGAGAAGGCGCAGAGCGAGGCGGAGGGACTGGCTGGTTGCGGGTGGGAGCTGGCTGTCAGACTTCAGGTTCTTGCAGGAGGGAGGCTGGACTGGGCGGAGACTAAGGGACAACTTGGAGGTGGGGTGGCGGAAGGGGGAAGGGAGCAGGGGGCCGCGCGCGGACGCTTCGCTGGGGAAGCGCTCCGAGGGAGTAGGGCCTCCTGCCGCGCAGGGCAGCCCCTAGACGGGGCTTCGTGCGGTTCCTCTGGGCGGGGCTGAATTTCCTACCTGCAGACCCGGTGCAAGGTGGAGGGGGCCCGGGGCGGGGTTGTTGGGAGAAGAAGGGTGAGGGAAGCAAGAATTGGGGCCGAACGGGTGGAGTTGGGCTTGAGGGCTCCTTGGGAACCGGGGTGGAGGAGGAGATGTGGTAGAAAGAGAAAGGTTGGCTGAGAGTATGTATGTTAGTGACCTTTTGAGAGAAGAGGACTTTCGAATTTGTTTCTTTGATTTTTGCAGCTTTGGAACAGATCTATACTAGGTCGGCGATGGGTGAAACTTCTGGAGTTTGTTTTGGGAAGCACACTCAAGAGTTGGCAGAATTGCCGTCTTGATTTTGCTTTTGTGTGGGAAGAAAGTATTGTGAAAAGGTGACAGGTTATTTGGGGTAGAGTTGATTCTCTTGTAACTGTATCTTTTGGAAGGGGCATAGGGGAGAAGACCAAAGTAGGAAGGGAAGATTATCTCCCCCCCACCCCCCCTCGCCAGAGGGTTGAAGACCTTATTTTGTCGAATGATTGGTAGTATAGGCCAGTGGCAATGAACTAAACTTCTCTAGGTTCTCAAATATCAGAGCTACTGACTTAGCTGTCTAACCTAAACTCTGTAGGCTTTGTAAGATGGAAGTATTCCCTAGTTTGTAAGTTTGTTAAGGAGTGTGCGGTTTGTATCAAGTGTTACTGGAGTATGTAGCAGACAGTAATTGCTCAGTCGATCTGATTTGCTACTATAGGGGCTAATTGATACTTTGGGATTTCTCCCAGCTAGGTAAAGTTTTGTGGTTAAGGATCACTCTGTCAACCATCTTTCTAGTTATTGCTTAGTAGACCTGAGGCTAAAAGTACGGGACATACACTACCCCCCCCTATATCATCTTGAAAAGTTCATCTGCAGTCCTACCAGGGCAAATTTGTCCTTCCCTGACTTTGAACTATTTGGCTTTAGTTTGTTACTGGAGGAGGATGTGTAACTTGAAGAAAGAAGGAAAGGGTTGGATATTTACTTAGATTGGTTTTTATTCATAGTTGCAAAGTTAGGTTACTCTGGCAACTTTTCTTCACAACAAACTAAGCCTACCTTGCCTACTTGATTTTGGCTTTTATGGGAAACATCAGAGATGGAGGACTAGCTTCTGGGTTACATGGAAGTTGAGTAACTAAGTGGCAATATTTACACGGTGTGCTTTTTTGTTTCTTTTGCTCTTTGTTGCTATATGCTTGCTTTTGTGTTTTGAGACAAGGACTCCTGTAATCCAGGATGGTCTTGAGTCCACCTGCCTCAGCCTTCAGAAGTATTGGAAATACAGGTGTGATCCACCGTACCCAGCTTCTTGGTTCTGGCTTTATCCCTGAAAATAACATTTCATGTGTGTGTGTGTCTACATTCATGTGTGCATATATTTTTGTCTGTGGGTGAACATGAAAGCCATAGCTGAGGTGACTGTCAGGTGTCCTCCTCAGTTGCTCTCCACCTTTTTAAAAGTATGTATCTATGTTGGGGTATGTGCAAATGAGTGCTGGTGGCCCAGGAAGCCAGAAGAGGGTTGGACACTTTGGAGCTGGAATTACAGGCATTTGTGACCTGCCCAACGTGGGTGGTGTGAACTAAACTTTCATCCTCTACAAGAGCAGTACCCATTCTTAGCTACCAGGCTATCTCTTCAACCCCACTACCTTATTTTATCTTACTGACAGTATCTCACTAATTCTGGAGCTCTGAACAGCCAGTCCTTGGGTCCCTGGGATCTTCTTGTTTCTGCTTCCCACTTATGCTGGGATTTTTGCACCTGACTTTTTTTTTTTTNTGAGCTGCACAAATGCTCCCTTTAACTCTTTCAATGTGTGCTTTGTTCTTAATTCTAGGAAGGGGTGACGTGTCCACATTTTGATCCTCCTTCTTCTTGAGTATCATGTGTTTAGTAAATTGTATCTTGGGTAGTCTAGGTTTCTGGGCTAATATCCACATATCAGTGAGTACATGTTATGTGAGTTCTTTTGTGAATGTGCACCTGACTTTTTATATGGATGCTGAAGATTGAACTTAGGTCTTTATGCTTGCAAAGCAAGTCCCAGCCCTGAACATAACATTTTTACATCATGTCATTTAAACTAAAGAAAGGGAAGGCTTTCTTAGAAATTGGATTTAAAGCCTTAACATAAGGTTTGGGCTTATAACACACAGGTAGATGATACCCAACTTGTGTACTCACAATTTATACACAATCTATAAATACACCTTTATATAGTAGAAAATGACTTTGAAGATGTAATTAATGTTAAGATTCTTTAAGATTTCCTTTTAAATTATACGTATGTGGGTGCCCATAATGACCAGAAAAAGAGTCTCATATATAAGCTGCCTGGTGGGGGTGCTTGGAATGGAACTCAGGTCTTGTGGAAAAGCAGTTCTTGCTCTTACACACTGAGCCATCTCTCCAACCCAAAAAATTTTAAAGTAGGAAATTAACCTGGGTCCTGGCTTAGTCACAGATTGATCACATGAGCACTTAAAATCAGAGTTCTTTTTCCAGCTGGAATCAGATGGGTAGATGGGGGAAATCAAGAGAAATTTAATGCACGAGAGGGACTCCATTAGGTGCTTTTAGAGAAGGCTGAAAAGAGAATATGAGATGGAATGTGGGCAGGCTCAACCATCTGACAGTAAAGATATGGAGACTGCATCCATAAGGAACTGAAGGCCAACATCTGAATGAACTTAAAAGTGGATTTTTTTTTGTTTTGTTTTGTTTTTTTTCAAGACAGGGTTTCTCTGTATAGCCCTGGCTGTCCTGGAACTCACTTTGTAGACCAGGCTGGCCTCGAACTCAGAAATCCGCCTGCCTCTGCCTCCTGAGTACTGGGATTAAAGGCGTGCGCCACCACGCCCGGCTTAAAAGTGGATTTTTCTATAGAGTTTTTAGCAAGCCAAACAGCTTTGCAGACAGCTTGATATTTGACCTTGAGATCCTAACCTGGCCAAGCTTACCCAATTTACAACCTATGGAAACCATAAGATAATAATAAATTTGTGATCATTGTAAACCACTACATTGTTGGTGATATGGTAGCATAACACTAGAATAGGTTTTGGTACCAGGAGTAGGGTGTTGTGTAACCTAAACATAGAAGTGGCAGTGGGAGGAGGTTGGAAGAATTTTGAGTAGTATAATAGAAAAGACCTAGAACAGATTGTTAGTAGGAATGTGGATGTTAATGACTTTGCTAGTGAAGGTTGAGATAGTGAGTTATTCATTACTGAAAACTGACAAGAGATGAGTGGCCAGCAGGCTGAGCTGAAATTGTATATTGTGCCTTTCTGGAAGGTAGAGTTTGCAAGTTTATTTGCAAAGAAACTCGGGGTTTATTTTTGTTTTGTGCATTTGTTTTTTAAGCTTAGATTTTCTAGCAAAATGATGAAGGTGCAACTTGCTTTAATTGTGAATATTGTTTATAGGGAGTGGACCCCTGTGAGATTCATGAAAGCCTCATTATAATCTTGATAATTTCTAGTATCCACTGAAAGAAGTAGGAAAAATTTAAAAAGATTCTTTTTTTTTTTTGTATTTTGAGACAGGGTTTCTCTGTGTAGCCCTGGCTGTCCTGGAACTCACTCTGTAGACCAGGCTGGCCTCGAACTCAGAAATCCGCCTGCCTCTGCCCCCTGAGTGCTGGGATTAAAGGCGTGCACCACCACACCCGGCTTGCTTTTCTTAAAGTGAGGTGTTTGTGTGCCCATGTACCTCAAGTGGAACTAAGGGCCTAACGGATTGGAACTCAAAGCATTTTCTTTGGGCAATGAAATAGAGTCACTTTGGGTGTGTTCCTTACATTTTTGTTTCAGATGTTTTAGTTAATATTCTGTGACCCAAGCCGGGCGGTGGTGGCGCACACCTTTAATCCCAGCACTTGAGAGGCAGAGGCAGGTGGATTTCTGAGTTCAAAGCCAGCCTGGTCTACAAAGTGAGTTCCAGGACAGCCAGGGCTATACAGAAAAACCCTGTCTCAAAAAACAAAACAAAACAAAACAAAAATATTCTGTGACCCAGAACATTTTCTACCTAAAATAAGTAATTTTGTTGTTCGTTTATGTTTTAAAGTAGGATTTTTTTTTTTAAGATTTATTTTATTTTCTTTATATGAGTACACTGTAGCAATCTTCAGAGGGCTTTGGACCCCGTTGCAGATGGATGTGAGCCATCATGTGCTTGTTGGGAATTGAACTTAGGACCTCTGAAAGAGCAGTCTGTGCTCTTTACCACTGAGCCATCTCTTCAGCCCTTAAAGTAGGTTTTTGCTGTGTATCTCTTGCTGCTAGAAATTCACTAGACCAGGCTGGCTTGGAACTTGTTCCTCTTTCTGTCTTTGCCTGCTAAGTGCTGGGTTACAGCTATGTACCACCACTCCTGGATGAGATGCGGGTTTTTCTTTTAAACCTGGAAGAATAGATGAGACTTTTGGACTTTAGGTTGATGCTATAGTAGTTTGAAATGCTGGGGACTTAACTTGATATAGGATGAATGTGTTTTGTGGGTGGCACAATGTAAATCTTTGGAGACAAAAATGACCCATTAAATTGTTGGATCCCTAATCCCTAGGATATTATATGGCAGAAGGGACTATGTAATGCGGCAGTTTAAACCTTCATAATGCTGTGACACTTTAATACAGTTTCTTGTATTCTGGTGACCCTAACCATAAAGTTATTGTTGCTACTTCATAGCTGTAATTTTGCTACTGTTAAGAATTTTAAGTATCTGATATGCAACCCCTGTGAAAGGGTCATTCAACCATCAAAGTGCCTATACATTGAGAACTACTGATGTACAAACTTTTACAAGATTATTCTTTTTTTTTTTTTTTTGAGACAGGGTTTCTCTGTATAGCCCTGGCTGTCCTGGAACTCACTTTGTAGACCAGGCTGGCCTTGAACTCAGAAATCCGCCTGCCTCTGCCTCCCAAGTGCTGGGATTAAAGGCATGCATTACCACGCCCAGTGGAACTTTAGTGTTTATTTATTTATTTTTGGTTTTTCGAGACTGGGTTTCTCTGTGTAGCCCTGGCTGTCCTGGAACTTACTCTGTAGACCAAGCTGGCCTCGAACTCAGAAATCCACCTGCCTCTGCCTCTCAGTCTATGGATCTAAAGCAATGAACCTGCTGGATGTGGTAGTCCACACCACCCCCTTAGTCCCAGCATTCTGAAAGCGGAAACAAGTGAGTCTCTGAATTTGAGACTAGCCTAATTCCTGCCAGCCGGAGCTACATAGTGATAGTGGCTTTTTGGTTATTTGGTTGGTTTTTAAAATTAATTTATTAATTTTTTGAGCAATAAATTTAAGGACTCTACCCTGCCATTCAGGGATCTGGCAACAGAGAAATTATGAATACAGCAGTCTTGTGTAGCAAAGGGAGCTTCAGCTGACAACCATCAAAGGAGCCAGACCTCCAGTTGTACTGCTCTAGGAAATTAAACCAACAACCTGAATGAGCAGGGAGCCGATTCCTCAGAGCTGCCAGCAAGAAAAGCAGCTGGCTGATACTTTGGGTTTGGCCTAGTTGGACTCTCAGCAAGATCCAGTTAAACCTACACTGCTTCTGACTTACAGTTTGTTGTGGTAATTGTTACAGCAGCAATCGAAAACTTTACATTGGCTTTTGCTAGCTTTATTTCAGAATGTTGGGGTGGTTGATTTCTAGAGAAAAAGGGCAGCAAAGATTATTCATAGAATAATGGTATGGAGTGGAATTTATGCCTTGTGCTTGATGTTTAAATGTGTGTGAGTGTTTTGCCTGCACATGTGTCTGTGTGCCACAAGTGTGTCTAGTGTCCATGGGGACCAGAGGGAGTGTTGGTTCTACTGGGATGGTGGGCCTGAATCTTATGTCTCTTCTCAAATGCCCCTATTTTATCTGCTCTTTTAACGCTGTGGTTTTAGGAGCTTTTCTGAGTTGTTTTTATTAGCTGAAACATTTTAGTCTGCTTAGGAAAAAATAAACAGAATGTAAGGAACTGTTAAGTCCTAGCAAATATTTATAAATATTTTGTTTCAGATAAAATTCAGCAGTTTTTGACCAAACATGTTATAGAAATAAAGTATTGATTCTTTAAAAACATTTGAGGTGGGGCTGGTGAGATGGCTCAGCGGGTAAGAGCACCCGACTGCTCTTCCAAAGGTGATAAGTTCAAATCCCAGCAACCACATGGTGGCTCACAACCATCCATAACGAGATCTGGCTCCCTCTTCTGGAGTGTCTGAGGACAGCTACAGTGTACTTACATATAATAAAATAAATAAAAAAAAAAATTGAGGTAATAATAACAGCATTGCAAGATAAAGCGAGGAGTGGTGTTCTATTGGTTTCTGCAAATTCTGTGTCTTTTATCCTTAAATTTAAAAACAAAACCTACTTAACAACAGTTGCTATGGTGGGTAAGCTCTTTTTATATTTTTGATGTTGTTTCCTATATGAAAAAATAGTGTTAAAAAAAGAAAAAATAAGCCGGGCGTGGTGGCGCATGCCTTTAATCCCAGCACTTGGGAAGCAGAGGCAGGCGGATTTCTGAGTTCGAGGCCAGCCTGGTCTACGGAGTGAGTTTCATGACAGCCAGGGCTACACAGAGAAACCCTGTCTCGAAAAACAAGAAAGAAAGAAAGAAAGAAAGAAAGAAAGAAAGAAAGAAAGAAAGAAAGAAAGAAAGAAGAAAAAAAATAGTGTTATCTTAAGATTTTAGGATTAAGTATCATGGTTAGAGGAACCTTTTATAATTTGTCAGATCTCAAATACCTTTTGTTCTTTTAAAACTGGGTTTTTTGAGTTTTTTATTAGCTGAAACACTTTAGTCTGTTTAGAAAAGTGAGAACTTGAAATTTTTCTAGTTATGACTAATGCTCCAATGGGCATTTCTCAATTTAGCTATCTCACTGATGTTCTGTAAATCTTAAGAAAATCGTACTGTTCAAAAAAAAAATGGGTAGGAGCCAGGCGGTGGCGGTGATGTATGTCTTTAATCCCAGCACTCGGGAGTTAGAGGCAGGTTGATCTCTGTGCATTCCAGGACAGCCAAGGCTACACAAGAGACCTTGTCTTAAGGTACAGGGAAAATAGGTGGGGCTGGAAAGATGGATCAGCAGTTAAAAACAGTGGCTACTTTTCTAGAGGGTCTGAGTTCACTTCCCAGCACACATATACTGGCTCACAGTTATCTGTAACTCCAGTTCAAAGGCATCTGGTACCTTCTTGTGGCTTCCATGAGCCATGATAATATATGGTAGGCTGTAGGATCCTGAGGTACAGGCCAATCTAGGTTACATAGTGTGTCTGT
>LR751500.1:17526-42843 GCA_902729485.2 Mus minutoides
GCTGGCATTTGTCATAATAAATAAACTGTGCTGAGCTCTTTGGTGCCATGAGGACCATACTATGTGGCCTGGGTATAATTTCTAAGACAGCTGTAGGAATTGGATGGAGAATGAGATTTAGAATTAGTGGAAATTGGTGGGAGGTGGGGTGGGGATAGGAAGAACTCTACTTTTGGAGAGGTGAAGATCAAAGCTCAAAACCTCCGCAGCTAGAGTAATAGCATCATGGGATTAACTTATTAATCCTCAGCTTCTTCATATGTAAAACGGAGTTAGTGCCCTCAGAGGATTCTTTCAAAGATTATTAATAAAATCATCACTAATATTATGTCATTGTTAATGTTGCTACTCTTCTTGGTTTTCATTTTTGGATGCCAAGAGTTCCTTTCTAAAGAGACTTGACTTTATATGCCTTGTTTCTGACTTGGCCTGCTGGGTAGGTAGGGTGTGAATCACTGTTAGGTGTAGGTACCTCCATTACCCACATACAGTATATGTTGTCTAGTTCTGACAGATCTAAGATGCTTCCTCTTTTTAAAAATTGTCCAAGTTCTAGGATTCTCTTGCTTTTAGATTGAGTTTATCTTGTTTCAGACTCAGGAAAAGTTCTAGGTTTGATAGTCAGTAGACACACAGCCTTTAAGGAGGTATCATTTTCTTTTCTTTTTTTGGTTTTTCGAGGCAGGGTTTCTCTGTATAACCCTGGCTGTCCTGGAACTCACTTTGTAGACCAGGCTGGCCTTGAACTCGGAAATCCGCCTGCTTCTGCCTGCCAAGTGCTGGGATTAAAGGCGTGCGCCACCACTGCCCAGCTTGATGGCTTCATTTTCTTTTAAACAGTTTTTTTTTTAATTATATGCATTTGTCTATATGTGTATGTAAGTGTGGGTGGCCTAGAAGGACAGAGGAATTGTACCGTATTAGGAATGAATCTGTGGAGGCTTTATAGCATCTTTTTCGTATTGCTGTGTTTTTTTTTTTGTTTCTGTCCTTGAACTCAGAGATCTGCCTGCTTTTGCCTCACAAGTTCTGGGTAGTGTGTACCACCACCTCCTGGCATGAATTTATTTTAATTTTGGGTGTTTTGTTTTCTTAGTCCTGACTGTCCTGAACTCTATATAGACAAGGATGACCTCAGACTCAGGGATGACCCGCCTCTGCCTCTCTTTTTTTTTTTTTTTTTTTTTTTTTTGAGACAGGGTTTCTCTGTATAGTCCTGGCTGTCCTGGAACTCACTCTGTAAACCAAGCTGGCCTTGAACTCAGAAATTCGTCTGCCTCTGCCTCCCAAGTGCTGGGATTAAATTAGTGTGTCTTTCTTTCTTTCTTTCTTTCTTTCTTTCTTTCTTTCTTTCTTTCTTTCTTTCTTTCTTTCTCTGCCTCTTGAGTGCTGGGATCAAAGGCATATGGCCCCACACCTGGCTGTTTATTTTGAGTGGACTCTCTTCATATAGTTTCAGCTGGCCTGGAATGTGCTGAGATCCTCCTGCCTCAGCCTCCAAGCCCTAGGATTGGATGCATATACCACCAGGCACCTGCTGCTGCTTTTTTCTTTAAGTTAGTTTGTGTGCGTGCGTGTGTATTAAGTTCAGTTTGTTACACTAAAGGTGCCTTTATCCACTGAACCATGCACTGTGTAGACTAGACTGGCATAGAACTTGCAGTGATCTTTCTGTCTCTGCCTCTTGAGTGCTGGCATTAGAGACATAGGCCAGCTTTTTGATTTGGTGTTTGGGGATTGGGGAGTGTTCATTTGAAGGTAGCATGCTGGGGAATGAACTAGCTATACCTCTGGCTTTGCTGTATATTTTAAAGACATAAACTGGAAGGCTGGAGAGAAGGCTCAATGGTTAAGAGCACTTGCTGCTCTTCCAGAAGTCCTGAGTTCAATTCCCAGCAATCACATGGTGGCTCTCAACATCTGTAACAGAATCTGATGCCCTCTTATGGTGTATCTGAAGATAAGTACATTGTACTCACACATAAAAAGGACATAAACTGGAATGGGAGAGGGGTAGAGTGAGTCAGGGTCTTATTACTCTATAGCCCTGACTAGTCTGGTACTCACTCAAACTCAGCAAGCCTCCTGTCTCAGTCTCCCAAGAGCTGTAATTATTAGAATGAGCTACTACACTCAGCTAAGATGTAAACTCTTTTCTGTTCTTTTTATAGAAGTGATAAGATTTGTTGTAAATGGGGATGAACTCTATATAACATGAGTGGGGAGGCCAGAGGATAACTTTCAGTTTTTCTTTCTACCAGGTGAATCCTTGAGATGGAATTCAATTGTCGTTTGGCTGTTCCCATAGACTTTGTTTACAAGTGATTTTGTTTACTTATTTTTAAGATGTGGCCTCTATGTATAGTCTGTTTTGGAATTTGCTATCTAGACCAGATTGGCCTTGAACTTGTAAGGATTGTCCTGCCTCTTGTCTTGAGTGTAAAGTTTATAGTCATCACATATACCTCCACACCTGGCACAGTCATAAACTGCATTGGAGTTGCTCTGCTTGGTTGGTTGGTTGGGTTTTTGAGACAAGGTTTTTCTGTGTAGACCAGGGTGTCCTCAAACTCAGAGATCTACTTGCCTCTGCCACCCAAGTGCTGGAATTAAAGGTGTATGCCAAAACCAACTGATTAATCTCATTTTTGTTTTGTTTTTTTTTGTGTGTGTTGTTGTTGTTGTTGTTGTTGTTGTTGTTGTTGTTGTTTTTTCGAGACAGGGTTTCTCTGTGTAGCCCTGGCTGTCCTAGAACTCACTCTGTAGACCAGGCTGGCCTCGAACTCAGAAATCCTCCCCCTGCTTCTGCCTCCCAAGTGCTGGGATTAAAGGCATGTGCCACCACCCCCAGCAGGGTTGATGTTTTTGAGGCAGGGTCTAGCCTGTATAACCAAGACTAGTCTTGAATTTGAGGTGATTCTTTTGTCTTGGCCTCCTGGGTGCTGAGATTACAGGGGTAAATCATAACGCACAGTGAAGGGTGCTTTGATGATGGCTCTGTGATATTGGGTGTGTGTTTGAACCTAATAGCTCAAATGTGCTCATAGCTGGGCTGGTGAGATGGCTCAGCAGGTAAGAGCACCCGACTGCTCTTCCAAAGGTGATGAGTTCAAATCCCAGCAACCACATGGTGGCTCACAACCATCCTTAATGAGATCTGGCGCCCTCTTCTGGAACGCCTGAAGACAGCTACGGTGTACTTACACATATAATAAATAAAATTAAAAAAAACAAAAAAAAAAACAAAAAAAAAAATGTGCTCATAGCTGAGCTGTAGCCCCAGTCTCCAAACTCCAAACTCACCTCTCTTTTTTCTTTTGTTTTTGTCCGTAAGGTACCAGAGATTGAGCTTGTGGTTTTGCACATGCTAGGCAGTCTTTAGAGAATTAATATTTTTAAAATGTAAAGACTATTTGTTAAGACCTAGTAATCAGAATAGTAAATATTCAAACATGTTGATTTTTTTTCTTTGTAATCTAGTTGGAGAATTTTAATTTTTCAATGGAATTTTAATGAAAATTAGCATCTATTCATCTGTCTTTCTGGACAGTTTTCCTCACAAAATATAGCATTCCACATTTTTGATGTACTGGAGACTTTTCAGGTATCGGTCCTAAGGACTTGAGTGTCTACTGGCAGCTACCTAGGTTCTTGTCTAGGTAAGTGTAGTTGTGTTCCTGGCTTTTGTTTCTCCCATCTTATTTGACAGTTTCTAGAAAACTTGTACGAAGATAACCTTCATACATCTTTAAAACAAAGGCTTTGTTTTAAAAGCTTCTCTCACCCCAGAACCACCCCATCTCCTCCTCACCTTACATCTAATGTAGCTCAAGGCAGTAGTTTGTTTTTTTGTTTGTTTTATGTTTTCTCTTTTGAGAAAAATCTCAGTATGTACCCCTGATTGGCCTAGAACTCACTTTATAGACCAGGATTGGGCTTGTACTCCTACATTAAACAAAACAACAACAAATGGTCAGTTTACAGGATTTAAGGACCTGGTATTGAATTTAGCATAAAGAACCTGTTTAAATAGACTTGGGGTTCACACTTGTTCTTCTCTTTAGTATTCCTATAATAGAGGGAGGGGTGCACAGGTTATTTAACCTCAGAACCTGAGAGGATGCATTTCATGCCACACCTAGTTTCAGAGACATTCAAATGAGAGCTGTGATGATTACAGATGTAAATGCTGAGTTCTACTTTTGGTATTTAGGTCTCAGACAAAATTTTCTGTCCCTGGGCTCCAGAGAATGGTGGTCAGTGGGATCAGGTTTCACACTGAGACTCATTTTGCCTCTGCTGTCTGATCAGAAGATAAAATATACAGATAATGACTTTTCTGCCCATCAGTTAAGTTTTTAGGGTAACAGAATGACTTGGTTTCTTTTCTTTTCTTCTCTTTTCTTCTCTTTTCTTTTCTTAATAAATGATTCACTTTGTTGTCAGAAAGCCCACTGCTGCTGTGTCATTATTTCACACTGATACTCACAAATGCTAATGCTTTTGTTTTACCATTTGTCATAAATTTGTTTTATGTTAGAGATACTCCTGCATTTTCTTTTCAAGCATTAATATCGTATATCTTGTAGGTAGGACTAAGAGCAGAAGGCACATTTGTGTGCTAGGATTGTAATCTAAAGATAAATATCCTGTGGGTTCCTCCATCAGTGAGTTGTCGTATTGTGACCCTTACGGAATTAGGTCTTACTTTGTAGTCCTGACTGTCTTGGAATGGTGCCATCATGCCGAGCTTTAAAGTAATATTTTTAGGGAGGTATCTGGGTGTCATCCCAGGTGCATATATAATTGTTCTATCACTTAGCTACATCTATTATAAATATTATATCCAAAAATCAGACCCTTAGTAGGACGAGAGAAAATTTATTGTTTTGAATTAGAAGTTTTCTTTAGTGTTCAGTTGAAACTTTGAAATTTTAAAGTCAAAGAAAGCCAGGGAACTCTCAAAATTCTAGTTGTTGGTTTTATTAATATTGTTTGTTTTGTTTCAGACAGGGTTTCTCTATGTAGCCCTGGCTATCCTGAAACTCACTCTGAATGCCAGGCTGGCCTTGAAAAGAGATCCACCTACCTCTGACTCCCAAGTGGTGGAATTAAAGGTATATAATGCCACACCTGGCCAAGCACCACTTTTTCCTTTAATTACATCTATTTATTGTGAGGATGAGACACGTGAGCCCTGGTGGTTCTTTCCTTCCACCATGACCTGGGAGTTGAACTCGGGTGCATATGGTACATATGGTACATATACATGCAAGGAAACACTTGTACAGCACAAAAATAAACGGTTAAGAAAATAAAGGGCTAAGTGTGGGGGTGCAATTAATTCCGGTACACAGAGAGGCAGGAGGAGGAGGAGCCCTGTGAGTTCAAGGCTGTCCTGGTCTACATTGCAAGCTCCAGGACTGTGTAGAAAGACCCTGTCTCAAGATGATGATGATGGAGCTGGAGAGGTGGCTCAACAGTTAAGAGCATTTGTCCTTCTAGAAGATGTGGGTTTGAGTCCCACACCCACAGGGTACTTCTGAAGGCTCTAGGCACACATGCAGGTAAACACACATACAAATAAAATAATTTAAAAATCAAATTAGAATTTTAAAAATGTGTGTGGGAGTGTGTATATATGCATGGTATAATACCTGTGTGAGCACATATGTCCTGGTGATCAAACTCAGGTTATCAGGCTTGACAGCAAGCTCCTTTACCTGCTGAGCCATTTTGACCCCCACTTCCTTTATTTAAATTATTTAATTTGAGGTAGGGTCTCATGGAACTCATTGGTCACAAATTCACTATGTAGTTGATGGAAAGGTGTTTTTTGTTTTGTTTTAGTTATAGCCAGGTGTGGTGACCAACATCTTTATTCTTAGCACTGGGGTGGCGGGTGGCACAGAGGTAGGTAGATCTAAGTTTGAGGTCAAGCTGGTCTATATAGTGATTTCCAGGACACTCGGAGTGACCCTGTCTCAAAAAGAAAATAAAAGGCTGATTATTTTCTTTTTGTTTTGCCTATGTGTGTGTATGTGCATCACATGCATGCAGTGCCTGTTGAGGCCAGAAGAGGATGTTCAGATCTCTCCAGAACCAACAGATGGTTGGGACCCTGACAGGTGGGTGCTGGGAACTGAGCACAGGTCTTCCTTACGAATTGTTGCTTTATTTTAACTTCTGTGACTGTCTTTATATATGTCTCTGCTCTGTACCACATGCATTCAGTGTCTCCAAGGTCAAAAGAGGGCTTTGGGTTCCCTGAAAGCGGAGCTACAGATGGTTGTGAGTTGTCCTGGGAATGTTGTGAATGGAACATGAACTTCTCTCTCAAACAAAACAGAGGCCAGCAAAGTGGCCTCCAGCCCAACCTTGAGCTTCTAATTTTTCTGCTTCCACCTCCAAGATACTAGGATTATAGGCATAGGGAGGTCACTGAGACACATAGCAAGGCAGTGCACCCCCACCCCCAACACACACAGGTATAGAGATCTTGCTTCTTGGATCTCTAGAGGCTACCTTAAAATACATTGAAATGTGATATCTATTTCTTCCCCCAGTCTTCTCCATCTTCACTCTAAGCCTAAATTGGTAAACTTCATTCACTCATAATGCTCCCTACCTTACAAGAAAGACCCTTGGCTTTGGCTTAAGTCAGAACAAGATTTTAATCTTCAGGGTTAACAAAAGTCTTTCAGCTTTTCCTGCTTGCTTGTTTGCATGCATGCTTGCTTGCTTCTCCGGGTCCTATTTTCTCTCCATTTTTGACTATTTTTGACTAGAGGACCTAGGAGATACTACAGAATGTGTCCAGCATATTCAAGGCCCTAGGACCACCCCTAATGCCACTTTTTTTTTTTTTTTTTTTTTTTTTTTTTTGCAATACTGCTTCTCTCCTCTCCCTCTTTCTCTTTCTCTTTCTCTTTCTCTTTCTCTTTCTCTTTCTCTTTCTCTTTCTCTTTCTCTTTCTCTTTCTCTTTCTCTTTCTCTTTCTCTTTCTCTCTCTCTTGGTTTTTCGAGACAGCGTTTCTCTGTTTAGCCCTGGCTGTCCTGGAACTTACTCTGTGGACCAGGCTGGCCTCGAACTCAGAAATCTGCCTGCCTCTGCCTCCCAAGTGCTGGGATTAAAGGTGTGTGCCACCACTGCCCAGCTCAGGAGTGCTTTTCAAGACAGGGTTTTTATGTGGCTCTGGCTTGGAACTAGCTCTGTAGACGTAGCTAGCCTTGGACTCAAAGATCCACCTGCCTCTGCCTCCTGAGTGCAGCACTATGCTGAGCCAGTGCCCCTTGTATAAAGAAAAAAAGGCAAGTTTCTTTTGACTGTTTTGGTTGTGTGTTACCAAGAACCGTCCTTAAAGGTCTTGGAGATGCTGTGGAAGGACTGTGTATTCCAGCCCTGGTTAGACTTGAGATCACAGCAAGGGAAGCAAGGACAGTTGTTCTCTCCCTGAGTGTTCCAGAGATGATTCTCTGCAGCAGCTCTTAGGTGCTTTCCTCTTGTGGTTGTTTTTCTTTCAAGCATGATCCTCCATGTGGAGGCAATACAGTCTGACCATATTCCTTATTTTGCTTGTGTGTATATGCTTGTGGGTGGCGTGAGCATGAAGGTCAGGACAGCTTGCAAGAGTTCTCTACTACCATGTGGGTCCTGGAGTTGAACTCACTCAGGTCCTTGGGCTTTTGACTGCTTCTGTCTCTGTCTGTGTGTCTGCCTCTCTGTCTGTGTGTCTCATGTTCTGCTCTGCCCCCTCACCCCTGGAATCCCTATGCTGCCATGAGTCACTTTGCTGGCCTCTGTTTTGTTTGAGAGAGAATTTCATGTAGCCAGTGCTTGTCTCTTAACTAGCTGTATAGCTGAGGAAGGATATGCACTCCTGATCTACCTGCCTCACCTCTGCCAAGTGCTGGGATTGTAGGCTGGTACTACTATGCCTGGGTCCTTGTTCTTTACAAATCTTTGTGTCTGGATGGTTGTAAAAATCTCCTTTATTCACTGTGTTTGGTCTAGGGATGGGATGTTCTTGTTTGAGTTATTGGCTGCTGAACAGGGAACCCTGGTCTCACAATAGGAAGGTGCTCTTAGTGATCTATATCCCTATCCCATGTTTGTGTATTTGATAGTGATAAAGCTTAAATGGAGGTATCTGTGCTAGGCAGGTACTTGACCAGTGAGCTCTACTCCCATCTCTCACGCTTTGTTTGATGGGTAATAAACATTAGTATTTAAATGGACTAAATAAAACTTTTTGTAGCATAAAAACTAGTTTCATTATTGTCAAGTTCTGGTGTTATCTTTTGTTTTAAACACTAGAAAATTCTTAAAATCTACATTT
Organism: Mus minutoides; assembly: GCA_902729485.2. NCBI lineage: Eukaryota > Metazoa > Chordata > Mammalia > Rodentia > Muridae > Mus > Mus minutoides. The sequence goes on from LR751500.1 coordinate 25,866, forward strand.
GGGCCAGGCATGGTGGCGCATGCCTTTAATCCCAGCACTTGGCAGAGGCAGGCGGATTTCTGAGTTCAAGGCCAGCCTGGTCTACAGAGTGAGTTCCAGGACAGCCAGGGCTATACAGAGAAACCCTGTCTCGAAAAACCAAACCAAAACAAAACAAACAAACAAAAAAATCTACATTTGTAGAAATATGTAATCACATGTTGGATCATTTCCAAGCTTCTTAGTTTGAATGGAGTTTCCTTTAATTCTATTTTATTGAAGAATGATGTACAGAGCATGTAACTGGCTTTGGTGTGGTCTGACTTTATTTAAGGAGAATTTGGACAGTTTTTTCACAGATTTGTATTAAGCTAAACTTCAGACATTCAAGACTTAGCAATGTCTTTTGGTTGTTTTGAGGCAGTGTCTTGTTTTATAGCCAGGTGGCCTCATTCTCAGTGATCTCCTTCCTCAGCCTACTGAGTGCTAGAATTAACAGGAGTGCACCCCCATGCCCAGCAGTATGTCTTCAAAGTCAGGCTGAGTGAGGGCTTTGAGTTGTAGATACAGTGCCATGGAATTGTTAGTCACTAAACGATTGGGAAGGTGGTAATTTAGGATGATTCAGATGTCCATAAGGTCTAATTTATTGCGCAGTGGTTATATAAACTGACCCTCCAGATAGCCAATACTCATGTGCTTTGTTAACTTCCAAACAAGCTGTTAAAGTATGGACTGGGGACATAGGTCAGTGGGGTTAAGGGTGCTTGAAGCATGAAGATCTGAGTGTAGAGGTGCATGCCTTTAATCACAGCACTCTACGGTAGGCAGGCAGATCTCTGAGTTTGAGGACAGCCAAGGCTACACAAAGAACCTTGTCTTGATAAAACCAAAGGGGGGGAGGGGCAAAAAAAATGAAAAGGCTGGGGGCTGGAGTGATGGCTCATGGATTAAGAGCACTTGCTGTTTGTTCTTTGACAGGACCCATGTGTGCCCTCCTCCCCAGTTTAAGCATTGAAAGGTTATGGTTCTTGACTTGAGAGAATTAAAGATCCAAAAAGAAAATTAGGATTCAAAGACTGAGTAATGTGGGAATATGTGGTAGGAAGCAGAGAACTCCAGCTAGGCATGGTAGTATACACCTGAAATCCTGGTCTCAGGAAGCTGAGGCATGTATTTGGAAGTTAAAGTGTAAGGAAGATACAGAAATAAAAACCTGGAAATTCAAAAGCTAACCAACTTGACTTTGAGTCCAGTCTTTCCTGCCTTTTCTGCCTTTTGTAATGGGTATTTTTTGGTTAGTCTGTTGAATTTATTTAGGTTGTTTTGTTACTTGTAGTTTAGAAAAGTAGATTAAGAAGGTAATGTTTGCTTCATAGAATTGTTTGAGTTGGGCTGGTCAGGTGGCTCACTGAGTAGAGGTGCCTGCTACTAAGTCTGATTTCAGTTTAGCATTTGGGACCTACATGATGGAAAGAGAGGACTAGCCTCCCTCCCGAAAGTTGTCCTTTAACCTCCACACATGCACTGAGATACATACACACACATACACACACACACACACACACACACACACACACACAAATAATTGATATTAAAAATTTTCTGAGACCATTGGGTATTAAAGCTGAGAACCCCTTTTAGCTCTAGACTTCTGATTCCTAATTGCCCACTCAGAATCTCCATTAGAATGTCTCAACGACATTTTAAATTTACATCCAAAATCTGTCTTGTGAATTTCTACCTATCTCATACACGATACCAACAATATATTCAAATAGAGATGAGTTACCTCCCACTTATTTTCCAGTCTACCCAGAGCTGTTATGGAGTTAATTCTGTGCCAGAGGAGTGGGGAGAGGGTGTCCAACTGTTTATGCTGCTACTAGCCTAGATTGAGCTGGGTTGGCTTTTCTCACATAGGTATTACGATAGCCTCTGCCTCCTAAATCTTGTTCACTTTCAGTCTCTTTCTGCTTGAACTGTTTTAGTGAACTTCTGTTATCAGTCCACAGGTAAGTCTTTAAGCATTTAACTTAGCTCATACTTGATCAGCCTTGGGTTCTCCTGCCTTTACAGATTCAGTTAGTCATGGATTGAAAAAACTATTCAGAAAAACAAGTTACATCTGTACTAAGCAGGTAGAGACTGTTACTGTTTAAATCGTATATTCTAACAGCTTTTTATGTAGTATTTACATAGAACCGAGTAATATGTACATTAAACATTGCATTATAATCTAGAGGTAGTTTAAAGTACACAGGTAATAAAAGATTTAATACATGAACATTCTGTTTTTTTATTTTAAACAGTCTCATGTAGCCCAGGCTAGCTTTAAACTGTCAGTACTGCTCCACCTTCATAATTGCTGGGGTTGTAGGTATATTCCACCATACCTAGTCCAATGTCACTTTATGTAAGGACTTGGAGCTCCTTCAAAGTTTGGTATTTCCTAATGGTTGATCCTGGAGCCAATCTTCTGCAGAAACCCAGGGGAGAATGGTAATCTAAAACCTAATGTCACCTTTTAGAATGGATTCATTTGTTTAAGATTGTTAGACATGAGAGGAAATACATGAAGAAACCAAACCAGTAGTTGAGAAACTTGGTTTGTCTTTGTTTCTTTTTGTTAGATTTGTGTAATATACATGTAGAAGTTACAGAGGTACAAATGAAATACTGATTCAAGTATTTATCTCATACATCACCTGGATTTTCATGTCCTATTTACCACATCCCTGTTTGCTCAACTGTCTAAATCCCAAACCTTAACTGGAGTTGCAGCACCACAATACAGGAAACCCATTTTATTCTGATACTCTAGAAAAGGCCAGCCATTAGAAGTTTGTGTGAGGGGCCCGGAGAGATGGCTTAGTGGTTAAGAACACTGACTGCTATTCTGAAGGTACTGAGTTCAAATCCCAGCAACCACATGGTGGCTCACAACCATCTGTAATGGGATCTGACACCCTCTTCTGGATTGTCTGAAGACAGCTACAGTGTACTTACATATAATAATAAATAAATCTTTTTTTTTTTTTTTTTTTTTAAAGGAGCTGGGCAGTGGTGGCGCACTCCTTAAAAAAAAGTTTCTGTGAATGTCTTATATTGTTATTGTAAAGTTGAACATCATTTTACAGATTTGTTATGTGTGGCAGTAAACCATGGTACTGTTTGTTGTTTTTATTTATTTATAGACATGATCATCCTCACTATGTAGTCCATGCTGGCCCTTAACTTGCAGTGATTTTCCTGCCTCAGCCTGCTAAGTGCTGGGGTTACAGGCTTGTTTCTACTAACTGCACCTGCTTAAAACACTTCATTAGAAGCCGGGCGTGGTGGTACACACCTTTAATCCCAGCATTTGGGAGGCAGAGGCAGGCAGATTTCTGAGTTCGAGGACAGCCAGGGCTACACAGAGAAACTCAGTCTCGAAAAAAGCAAACAAACAAAAACACTTCATTAGAGGGCTATAAACAGCAAACTACTAGCCCTCTCTTGTATTTCCCTCCTGAGTGCTGTGATTGAAGGTTTGGTTGCCCAATGTGGGACATGCTTCATTTTTGTTACTGTGATAAAAAATTCCAATAAGGGGCGCTGTAGAAGTGCTCAGTGGTTAAGAATTCCTAGCATCCACAATGTAACTCACAAACATCTCTAAGTTCAGTTCCAGGGGAACTAGTGCCCTCCGCTGGCTAACTGGACTCCAGCCATGCATGTAATGAGTGTTTGTGTATGCGCGCGCCACACACACACACACACACACACACACAGTATATATACTGTAGGCAAAATATACACATAAATAAATGTAATTGTGTTGTTTAGTTTTGTTGGGTTTTCAAGACAGGGTTTCTCTGTATAGCCCTGGCTATCTTGGAATTTGCTTTGTAAACCAGGCTGGCTAAGAAATCAGAGATCATCTACCTCTGTTTTTCAAGGGAAAAAAAACAAAGAACAATTTGGATGAAATGGTTTATTTTGGCTTATAGTTTCTGGTTATATTGCTTCATTGTGGGGAAGTCACTGCAGCGGGAGTTTAAAGCAGCTAGTCATATCACTTCCACTCTTACACAGTTCAGGACCCACTGCCTAGGGAATAGTGTTCACAGTGGCTATCTTCAGACATATCCCTAGACCATCCTGTTTAGACAGTACTTTATTAAGACTCTTCCCAAATGACTCTAGGTTATGTCTTTATGTGTGTATCTTTTGCCTGCATTCATGACTATACACCGTGTGTGTGTGTGTGTGTGTGTGTGTGTGTGTGTGTGTGCGCGCGCGCGCGTGCGAAGTGGCCATGGAGAGGCCATAAAAGGACATTGAATACCCTGGAGCAAGAGTTACATACAGATGGTTATGAATGTGGGTATTGGGGACCAAACTCAGATCCTCTGCAAGAGTAGTGAGTGTTGTCAATCCTGAGCCATTTCTCTAGTTCCTTCTGTCCTTTTCATTCCTTCCTTCCTTTAAGGATTTATTTTATGAATATGTATGGTAACCATGCAGCAAGTGTCTGGTGCTTGGAGCCATCTCGTCAGTCTTAATTTTCTTTTAGAAAAAGACTTGTGTGGATGGAGGTCAGAGGTCAAGCCAACTCTTCCATGGATTTCAGGGATCCAAACCTAGGTTGATAGGTCTGTCCTGAAAGCACTTTTACCTGCTGAGTCCTCTTCCTGGCCTTTGGAGCATAATTTTCTTAGTTCATTATATATTCTAGATATTAATCCTTTGTTGGGTGATATTAAGGGTTGTTATGGAGTTTGCATTGATTTTATAATGGGTATGAGGTTGGGATTCAGTTTAATTCTTCTAAGTGTGAGTGGATAAAGACATTATTTTAAACTTTTATTGGAAATGGTTTCAAAATTAAATGTGAGACAAAGATAAATAGTATTATTGATATGATATCAAAATTGTAGACAACAGAATGGATGATACTCTGGGATAGACATTTCTTTGATTAAAGTGATAAAAATGGCTAATAAATACATAAAAGGGTAGGAATAACCCTAACCTTTAGGGAAGTGAAAACTGGAATGAGCACTTGAATGGCAGAAGTGGGAGGATTGTAAATCCAAGGCCAGCCTGGGCTGTACCGTGAATCCTATCTCAAACCCCACCCCAGGGAATAGTGACTCAAAATCCACCCTGGGTAGTGTTGGCACATACCTTTAATCCCAGCACTTGGAAGTCAGAGGTGGTAAATAATCTGTGAATCAAAGCCAGCCTGGTCTACAAGGCAAGTTTTCGGACAGCCAAAGTTACAGAGAAACCCTGTCTCAAAAAGCAAAAGACCAAACCAGACAAAATAGTAACTGATTACCACAAGTCAACAGTTCTGAATAGCTAGCAAGGTTTCTTTCTTTCTTTCTTTCTTTCTTTCTTTCTTTCTTTCTTTCTTTCTTTCTTTCTTTCTTTCTTTCTTTCTTTCTTTCTTTCTTGATTTATTATATCTAAGTACACTGTAGCTGTCTTCAGATGCACCAGAAGAGGGCGTCAGATCTCATTAAGGATGGTTGTGAGCCACCATGTGGTTGCTGGGATTTGAACTCAGGACCTCTGGAAGAGCAGTCAGTGCTCTTAACCACTGAGCCATCTCTCCAGCCCCCTTTTTTGGTTTTTCGAGACAGGGTTTCTCTGTATATCCCTGGCTGTCCTGGAACTCACTCTGTAGACCAGGCTGGCCTCAGAAATCCACCTGCCTCTGCCTCCCAAGTGCTGGGATTAAAGGCTTGTGCCACCACTGCCCAGCCAGTTATATTTATAACTGCTTAAAAAAGAAAAAAAAGATTTATTTTATGTATGTGAATACACTGTAGTTGTCTTCAGACACACCAGAAGAAGGCATCAGATTCTGTTACAGATGGTTGTGAGCACCATGTGGTTTCTGGGAATTGAACTCAGAACCTCAGGAAGAGCAGTGAGTGCTCAACCGCTGAGCCATCTCTCTACCCTTTAACTGCTTGTGTGTGGGTGTATAGTGTGCGGTATTCTTAGCTTAGTTTGTGTCTGTCCGTGTAAGCACCAGGGCACTTATTGAGAGTGTACCTGTATGTTAAGTTGTTATGGTGGCCAGAGAATAAATAACTGTGTGCTCTCTGAATACTTCACCTCCTTTTTGAAACAGGGTCTTGATTGGCCTGGTGCTCATCAATTTAGGGCTGAACTGGCTGGCCAGCAGAGAGCCTCAGAAATTTTGACTGTATCTCCCCAGCGCAAGAATTACAGGCATATACCACCACAAGTAGCTGTTGGTTTTTGTTTGCTTGTTTTTAACCAACGATCTGGGAATTGAACTCAGGTCCTTGTAAAATTTTACTGACTGAGCCAGCCCCTACCCAGTATAATATTGTTCATGTATTTTTTTCATTTATGAGTATGCTCTTTCTTTCTTTCGTTCGTTCGTTCGTTCGTTTTTTGAGACAGGGTTTCTCTGTATAGCCCTGGCTGTCCTGGAACTTACTTTGTAGACCAGGCTGGCCTCGAACTCAGAAATCTGCCTGCCTCTGCCTCCCAAGTGCTGGGATTAAAGGTGTGCCCCACCACATCCCGGCATGAGTGTGCTCTTATGTACATACACACGTGGGCACACCTAGTTATTTCAGGACTTTTTCCTAATATGGTAATATATCAACTTTGTAATTTTACATTAGTATAAATCTTTAACTTGCCTCTGTCTAGCTTTGTCAGTATTATCTGTCTCATCTTCTTGCCTGTGACACAACAGGAAGGGAAGTTATGTTGTGTTAAGTTGTTATGTCTCTTTTGCTTCCTTTTTGATTGTTGGTGTTTTGCTTTGTTTTGTCTTTTGGTTGTGTGTGTGTTATGGTGCTATTGTTTTGAGACATGGTCTTGCTTTGTAACCTTGACTGGCCTGCATCCTGTGTAGACCAGGCTGGCTCTTGAATGAAGTTAGGCATTATGAACCAGAAAACTTTGAATGTCTCTCTGAAGTTACCACATGGAAAGCCCAGTACATTTTCATTAAATGTGCGGCACGGGGATCAACAAGCATTGTAGGGATTTTAGTGGAGGAAGACAAATGTCAGGGATGTTATTTGATTTGATAGCATGGTTATAGAAATGTACTGATTTTCCCCAGATTTTGTTGTTGACATGTGTTTTGTGGGATTTGTTTTGGTTTGTTTGTGGGATTTTGGTGTTTTGTTTTTGAGACAGAATCTCATGTTGCATAGGCTGACCTCCAATTTGATAAACAGTTAAGGGTAACCTTGAATTTTCTAGTTCTTCTGCCTCTGCCTCATGTGTACTGGGCCCTTTTCTGAAGATTCATGGGTTTTTTTTGTAGTTGTTTGTTTTGTGACAGGGTGTCCTGCCCAAGTTGGCTTCAAACTCTATATAGCCGAAGATGACCTAGAAATCCTGGGCCACTTCCTAAATGCTAGGATTGGATTATAGGTGTCTGCTGCCATGCACTGTCAGCAGTTTTTATTACGTTTATTCCTATAAAGAGAAAGTACTAATTTCTGTTTATAAGTTTGAAATCAAGTTTATCTCAGTGTTCTGTATAAACAGAGACATTGCTGTTGTATCTGCTCAGTGCTGTTTTTTATCTTCCACGCTTTCTTACAAAGAATATCCCAACATTGAATGCAGATTACAGGCTACTTCAAAGATTTGATTAGGTTCACTATCATTTCTGGCACAGCTGGGACATTTTAGCACAGATGTATGTTTGAGACCATTGCTATTAGTAAAACAATTTTTGGCAATATAGTTTGAAAAAAGTAAAGTTTTTGTCTTTTGGTTTTTTACATTTTGTTTCTGCAGTGTGAAGAAAAAGGGTCTGAAGCAAAGCCTTACCAACGTCTGCTTTTGAACACAGTGACTGCCGAATCTTCAAACATCAAGTTCAGCTTTGTCTGTCAACCTGTCTGACATGTCGGGACCCGTGCCAAGCAGGGCCAGAGTTTACACAGATGTTAACACACACAGACCCCGAGAGTACTGGGATTATGAATCACATGTGGTGGAATGGGGGTAATTATTTCCTTTTATTTCTCTGTACTTACCCAAAGTCATATACCTTGTAGATTTGCTGACCGTGTCAGCAAGCCTCCCCTGACCTGTCCAAAGCTCAAGGACAAGGAGAACTTGCTGATTTGGCAGCCCAGTTTGTAGGTTTGCAGGTAGATCACAAGTGTGAGACTTGTCTGGGCTTCTGAGGTAAAGGCGAGTGTGGTCCTCAGCAGTGAAGATAGGTAAGAGACTCTGAATTACCAAACTCTTAATTATATACAGCATTTTGGGGACCAGGATTCTGTCCCATAGTGATAATAAAGGATGGGAATCAGGATTTAAACTTCTATCCTTCCCATGACCCTAGTCCCGTTCCATGCGACTTTCCATGGACCCTTTCCATGACCCCATCCTAGACCCATGGATCCATCAGTTAGATTCTCAAGAGCTATTGTCTCCTTCAACAACCATGTTTACCATCAAATGAGAGGCTCATTTGAATGTTTACATTTCCTGTCTGAACATGACATATAATTGAAGAGTTTTGCCATTTTTGTGACAAAAGCATTTGAGAGTTGAGTACAAAATAAAGCAGTTTTAAAATTGATACACACGAGCCAGGTGTGGTGCCGCACGCCTTTAGTTCCAGCACTCGGGAGGCAGAGGCAGGCGGATTTCTGAGTTCGAGGCCAGCCTGATCTACAAAGTGAGTTCCAAGACAGCCAGGGCTATACAAAGAAACCCTGTCTCCAAAAAACAACAACAAAAATTGATACACACAACATACCACACACACATATACATATATACACCAAATATAACTTTATATACATATAACTAACTGTAACTCAGCTAAATGTAGAAATCTGAGAAGCTGAAGCCCCATGACCTTGAATTCCAGGTCAACCTGTGCTAGTAAACCTTGTTTCAAAAATAAATAAAATGTTAACTCCCATATACTGTATTTTATATCTGACTCCATGTGAGCTTCTATACTCTGTAAGTGGTTAAAACTGTCTCCCTGAACTGTCATAGCATATGTTTTCCATTCTAGTATGCTGTGATAATTTAACAGCAAGCAATTTTTCTGCATAATTTTTCTGCATACTCTTGCCTTAGAAATACAATCAAGAACCATGCTACAAACCAATAAATGTTATCACTATTTGATAATCTTAACAATTCTATAATGTCACAGACTTTGAACTCTAGTTATACCTGTGTTTACTGTAGGAGTCTTAAGAATCTTATCTTCAAATCATGTGCTTTACTCTTAGCTCTGCTGAAATGGTACTAGAGAGCCCCTTTGGATTTTTGCATGGTGCTAGTTGCTTATTTTATTTGTATTAGTATATATGCCCCTGTATGGGAGAACTCAACAAATAGAGACTGGATAGTATTGATATTGTCCATTGTTATTCATGTTAGCTTTTCTTTCTCCTTTTTGACTGCTTGAGAAAAATGAATGACTGAGAATGGTACATACTGTATTATAAGAAGAAATAGAATTTGGCCCCCCCCCCCCCATTACTTAGCATTTAACCTAGGGCCTTATAGATCATAGGCAAGGTACACAACTGTCAGGTTATGTCTCCAGTCTCCTAGACTGCCCTCAAATTTGCTGTCTAGCCCAGGATGACATTGAACTTGTAGTCTTCCTGCTTCCACTCCAGAGCTGGGACTGCAGGTGTACACCAGCACACCCAGGTTATGTATCAGGGATTCATGCATCTATCTTATTTTATTTCATGGGGTGTGTGTTAAATTTTTACACATTATTTATTTGATGAGGAGTCTGCATATGCCACATTTGGGAGATGGTTCTTTCTGTGTATTATATGGGACCAGAGAATTGAATTCAGGGCCTTTACCTTCTAAGCCATCTTGCCAGCCCATATTTATTTATTTTAAGATTTACTTATTTGATATATATGTGTATACATGTTTTGCCTGGTGTCCTTAGAGGTCAGGAGATGGGGTTGGGTCCCCTAGAACTGAAGTTTACAGATGGTTGTAAGCCACCATGTGGGTGCTGGAAACTGAAGCTGGGTCCTCTCTAAGAACAAGTGCTCTTTACTACTAAGTCATCTCTCCAGCTCCATTTTCTTGGGGGGGAAGATGTATTTTGAAACAGATTTTTATATACTTAGGATGTGCTTAAACTTCTGATCATCCTGATTTTCCCTCCCAAGGACTAGGATTTATTTGTCCAGCCATGTGCCACCAACCCCATTTTATTTTTTATTTTGAGGTAACTTTTTGTAAGTAAAAAGGACTGACCTTAACCGGGCAGTGGTGGCACATGCCTTTAATCCCAGAACTCAGGAGGCAGAGGCAGGCGGGTTTCTCAGTTCAAGGCCAACCTGGTCTACAGAGTGAGTTCCAGGACAGCCAGGGCTACACAGAGGAAACCCTGTCTCAAAAAAACAAAAACAAAAGAAAAGATTGACCTTGAATTTACTCTGTAGCTTAGGCAAACCCTAAATTTATTATCCTCCTGCCTCAGCCTCCCAAATATCCGGGAATAGGTGTGTGCTGCCATATCTAGTAGAATTACTAGTAGCCTTACTGGTTTGTTGTTTGTTGCTTGCTTGCTTTTTATACTGAGCCTTCATTTTGTAGCCCAGGCTAGCCTCAGACTTGCTATTCCCCTTCCTGAGTCTCCTGAATCCTGGGATTACATTTGTGGACCCCTACAACCAAGCCAGGCCTTCCAAAGGAACTATGTTTATTGTTTATTAGAGCAAAAGCCTCTAAGCATCAGGGGAAGGGGAAAATATTAACATGCCTTGTTATTTACTCTGCCTATAATAAGCTCTAATGTTCTTATGAGTTAACAGTGTAGGTAAAAGCAGGATCCTATGGCTCACTGTTTCTAATGCAATTGCAAGCTTTATTATGTGTCAAATCTATATAAGCCATTTTGTAGAAAAAGAGGCTCTGTAAGAAAGGGCTGCTTCTGGGTGTATCTGTAATGCTCTTACATCACTTGAGTTCTACTAAGTGCTAACAGTGGACCAGGTAGTATGAAGCAAGAATGCATGCAAATCCATTATTGAAGGGAAAGTAGGCTGCTGTTGGAGACACACATACTTAAATCCCAATGCAAGCTAACTATGTGCACTGTGCCATTAGTACATAACAGTTTTGATTTAAAAGAACAATTGAGAATGCTTAATAATAATAAATATTAATACTAATGCTTTTTGAGACAGGATCTCATACAGCCTAGGCTAGCTTTGACCTATGTAGCTGAGGGTGACCTTGAGCTTCTGATACTTCTAAATGCTAGGAATATAGGTGTATATCACCATGTCTGGTTTACATGGTATGAGGACTGAACCATGCATATGGTAGGTCTGCTAATTGAGCCATAGCCTCAAATTTTTCTATGTTTTTTTTTTTTTAAAGAGATATTTGGAATATCTCTTGTTTTAACTGGTAATAGAGTTGTCTGTCTTTTTTATCTTTTTCCTGTGTGTTTGTGTGTGTGTGTGTGTGTGTGTTTCTCTTTTCAGAGTCATCTGTCATCTGTAGCCCAGGCTGTCAATAAGCTTTCTCTAACAGGATGACCTTGAATACAGATCTTCCTGTGTTCACTTCCAAGGCTGGAATTATAAGCATGTACCACCATGTCTGGCAAAAATACAGCTTTAGAAAACTGAAAATTTGATATTTTGTAATCATTGTTACTTTGTTTTTATCCATAGAAATCAAGATGACTACCAGCTTGTTCGAAAATTAGGTAGGGGCAAATACAGTGAAGTGTTTGAAGCCATCAACATCACAAATAATGAAAAAGTTGTTGTTAAAATTCTCAAGGTGAGTATAAGAAAAACAATGTCAGGAGTTACTTGGAATGTAGAGTCTGTACATATTGATGCCTTTTTATACATGTCACTTAAAATATTTTTTTTAATAGTTTAGCCTACCCATTATTATATCCTCTGAAGTCAGTAGAACACCTGATACTAGCTTGACAGATCGAACCTAAAGCAAGAGAAGGGATAGTTAGGATGTGGTAAAAAAGGGGAATAAAAACACAGGCTCCTCTTTCCCAAGTTTACAGTGTCCATGTCCTATGCTTTCAGTTATGTCCTATGCTTCTGTTTCCAATAAGCAAATCATTATCTCTGCTTTGTAAGGATAAGAAAGGGAAGCAGATGATATTATTGCAGCCATTATAGTATCACCACCTGTACTTCACCTATATGAATAGTTGGGACTAAGAGAAACCTGGAAGTGTCTGCCTTGTCAGAAAGAGGAACTTTCTGGGCATGTGGCATGGTAGTAGAATGCTTGCTCACTTAAAGTGTGAAGCCTTGGGTTTGATTCTTAGTGCTATAAGAGTGGAAAAACAGACAAAATAACAAATGGGTATATTAGTCAGAAAAATGCTTGCTGTGCAAAGTCTGAGGACCTGGATTCAGATCCCCAGTAATCACCTAAAAAGCCAGTCACAACAGTATGCGCCTGTAATTTCAGTACTGTGTATGTAGAGACTGGAGTATGCCTGGGATTTACTGGCCAGGCAGGCTAATCTCATTCAGATTTAATGAGACCCTGTCTCAAAAGGTGGAGGACTAGCAAAGTGGCCTATCAGGGTAAAGATGCTTGCAGCCAAGACTGACAGTCTCAGTTTAGTCTCCTTAAGTTGTGCTTTGATCTTCATGCACATGCTGTGGGGTTCATTTAAAAGTAAATAAATGTGGGGCTGGAGAGATGGCTCAGCAGTTAAGAGCATTGACTGCTCTTCCAGAGGTCTTCCTGAGTTCAATTCCCAGCAACCACATGGTGGCTCACAACCATCTGTAATGGGATCTGATGCCTTCTTCTGGTGTCTCTGAAGACAGCTACAGTGAACTCATAATAAAATCAATAAATAAATCTTTTTTTAAAAAAAAGATTTTATCTCATATATAAAACACGAGTACGTGTAGCTGTCATCAGACACTCCAGAAGAGGGAGTCAGATCTCATTACAGATGGTTTTGAACCACCATGTGGTGGCTGGGATTTGAACTCAGGACCTTCAGAAGAGCAGCAGTGCTCTTACCCGCTGAGCCATCTCTCCAACCCCCATAAAATCTTTTTTAAAAAAGTAAATAAATGGGGCTGGTGAGATGGCTCAGGGGGTAAGAGCACCCGACTGCTCTTCCGAAGGTGATAAGTTCGTGTCATGTAACAATGTCATGTAACAATGCGGTTCTATTTTTTCTTGATGCTTTCTTTCGCAAAGAGAATATAGAAACCCATATTTGCATTCTGATGTTTTAAAATGTTTACTCTAGAATGAAGAGATGACTCAGTTGTTGACAGCAATATCTGCCCTTTGGAGGATCTGGCTTTTATTCCTGGCCCACATGGTAGCTCAACCATCTTGAGCCCTAGTCCTAGAGGATCTGATGCCCTCTTCTGGCCTTTGAGGGTATCTAATGCACATGCACAAACGTACACGCAGGCAAAACATCCATACATCATAAAAATTTTAAAATAGGGGCTGGTGAGATGGCTCAGCGGGTAAGAGCACCTGATTGCTCTTCCGAAGGTGATAAGTTCAAATCCCAGCATCCACATGGTGGCTCACAACCATCCATAACGAGATCTGGCGCCCTCTTCTGGAGTGTCTGAAGACAGCTACAGTGTACTTACATGTAATAAATAAAATAAATCTTTGAAAAAAAATTTTTTAAATAAATTTTTGCTCAAGTTTGTTTTGAAATTTTATACAAGTCATATTTAATATTTAGCCAGTGGGCTGTCAGTATGCAGTTGTGTTTTCCATGCCCTGCCTGCTGAGCCACACTATCCTGGGAACTGCCCTCACAGAGCTGTCTGTTGCTACTGAGAAATAGAAGTTTCCAAACACTTTGCATTTGTAGCACTTTCTTTGTCTCACATCTTTTTAATGCAGTCTACAGATATAACAAAAATGTGTAATTAATAGTTCTAGCCATTAGGCATTTTTAAAGACATTACATTTCTTTAGAGTACATTCAGGAGGCAAAGCAGGAACATTGGTATGAATTAGAAGCTACCTGGGCTATAGGAAGACTGTACAGGAAAGAAGAAGACCCATTCTTTTCCCCTAATATATTAAAAAGCTTTATTTTAGCATTATTTACTTAATTTGTGACTCTGGAAATAAGACAGTTTTTCAAGAGTCAATCATAAAGACTCAAGGAATGAATCTCAGGTCAGCAATGTTGGTGGCAAGTGCCTTTATATGCTGAGCCATCTCTCTGGCCCTATTGAAAATTTGTTTTGTTTTGTAACAGTGCCCTGGTTGTCTTAGACTTGCTTTGTAGACCAGACCAGCCTGAAACTTACAAGAGATCCACCTGCCTCTGCCTCATGAGTGCTGGGATTAAAGATTGTATCCCACGTCTAGACCAAAAGATTTTTTTTTCTTTTTAAGATTTATTTTAGGCCGGGCGTGGTGGCGCACGCCTTTAATCCCAGCACTCGGGAGGCAGAGGCAGGCGGATTTCTGAGTTCGAGGCCAGCCTGGTCTACAAAGTGAGTTCCAGGACAGCCAGGGCTATACAGAGAAACCCTGTCTCGAAAAAGGCAAAAAAAAAAAGATTTATTTTATGTATATGAGTACACTGTAACTGTCTTCAGACACACCAGAAAAGGGCATTGGATCCTGTTAACAGATGGTTGTGAACCACCATGTGGTTGCTGGGAGTTGAACTCAGGACCTCTGGAAGAGGAGTTAGTGCTCTTAACCACTGAGCTTTCTCTCCAACCCTCTTTTTTTGTGTGTGTGAATTGCTTATTTTATGTATGTGACCACACTGTAGCTGTTCTCACACACTAGAAGAGGGTGTTAGGTCCCATTACAGATGGTTATGAGCCACCATGTGGTTGCTGGGAATTAGAACTCAGGACCTCTGGAAGAGCAGTCAATGCTCTTAACCACTGAGCAGTCTCTCCAGCCTCCCCCCAAAGATTTTTTTTTAAGGACCTATGTCACCATTTTAAATATTAGCTTATAAGATTTTAAAGTATGACCTACTATAATTATGTTGAAACTAATTAATTCTGTGGATATCTGGTCTTTTGGGTAGAAATCTTTTTTAAGTGCCTACAGAGTTCTTGACAGTGCTAGAAGAAGGGGTCCTGAGAAATCTGTCACATTTTTCTCTTCCTTTCTTCCTTCCTTTCGTCCCTTTATTTTATGATATAAACACACTGTTGTCTTCAAACAGCAGAAGAGGGCATCAGATCCCATTATAGATGGTTGTGAGCCACCATGTGGGTGCTGGGACCTCTGGAAGATCAGTCAGTGCTCTTAACCACTGAGTCATCCCTCCAACCCCCCATATTTTCTCTCTTCAGGAAGTTTCCTTTTTTTTTCCCCCTCATTTCGGTCAACCCTGCTCTCTCTGGCCAGCCCCGCTCTCCACGGTCGGTCCCGCTGCTCTCTCCAATCCAAGGATTCATTTATTATTATTCATAAGTACATTCTAGCTGACTTCAGACACACCAGAGGAGGGCGTCAGATCTCATTATGGGTGGTTGTAAGCCACCATGTGGTTGCTGGGATTTGAACTCATCACCTTCGGAAGAACAGTCGGGTGCTCTTACCCACTGAGCCATCTCACCAGCCCCTTCAGGAAGTTTCTATAGAAGCTTTTTTGTATTACTTACTGTTAACTGTAAGATGCACTAGGAAATGCTTTTTTTTTTTTTTTTTTTTTTTTTTTTTTTTTTTTTTTTTGGTTTTTCGAGACAGGGTTTCTCTGTATAGCCCTGGCTGTCCTGGAACTCACTTTGTAGACCAGGCTGGCCTCGAACTCAGAAATTCGCCTGCCTCTGCCTCCCAAGTGCTGGGATTAAAGGCGTGCGCCACCACGCCCGGCCTTTTTTTTTCTTTTTAAGATTTATTTTATGTATATGAGTACACTGTAACTGTCTTCAGACACACCAGAAAAGGGCATTGGATCCTGTTAACAGATGGTTGTTAACCACCATGTGGTTGCTGGGAGTTGAACTCAGGACCTCTGGAAGAGGAGTTAGTGCTCTTAACCACTGAGCTTTCTCTCCAACCCTCTTTTTTTGTGTGTGTGAATTGCTTATTTTATGTATGTGACCACACTGTAGCTGTTTTCACACACTAGAAGAGGGTGTTAGGTCCCATTACAGATGGTTATGAGCCACCATGTGGTTGCTGGGAATTAGAACTCAGGACCTCTGGAAGAGCAGTCAATGCTCTTAACCACTGAGCAGTCTCTCCAGCCTCCCCCCAAAGATTTTTTTTAAGGACCTATGTCACCATTTTAAATATTAGCTTATAAGATTTTTAAAGTATGACCTACTATAATTATGTTGAAACTAATTAATTCTGTGGATATCTGGTCTTTTGGGTAGAAATCTTTTTTAAGTGCCTACAGAGTTCTTGATAGTGCTAGAAGAAGGGGTCCTGAGAAATCTGTCACATTTTTCTCTTCCTTTCTTCCTTCCTTTCGTCCCTTTATTTTATGATATAAGCACACTGTTGTCTTCAAACAGCAGAAGAGGGCATCAGATCCCATTATAGATGGTTGTGAGCCACCATGTGGGTGCTGGGACCTCTGGAAGATCAGTCAGTGCTCTTAACCACTGAGTCATCCCTCCAACCCCCCATATTTTCTCTCTTCAGGAAGTTTCCTTTTTTTTTTCCCCCTCATTTCGGTCAACCCTGCTCTCTCTGGCCAGCCCCGCTCTCCACGGTCGGTCCCGCTTGCTCAGTCCCTGCTCTCTCCAATCCAAGGATTCATTTATTATTATTCATAAGTACATTCTAGCTGACTTCAGACACACCAGAGGAGGGCGTCAGATCTCATTATGGGTGGTTGTAAGCCACCATGTGGTTGCTGGGATTTGAACTCATCACCTTTGGAAGAACAGTCAGGTGCTCTTACCCACTGAGCCATCTCACCAGCCCCTTCAGGAAGTTTCTATAGAAGCTTTTTTGTATTACTTACTGTTAACTGTAAGATGCACTAGGAAATGCTTTTTTTTTTTTTTTT